>OW203766.1:23178939-23480988 GCA_934045905.1 Leuctra nigra
CTCTAAAACGAACAAATTTAATAAAATTTTCTTCCAATTGTTGCCCCACAGTTTTTTTTAGAATTTAAATAAGTTAAAAGTGCTTTTGGGACTCTAAAATGAACAAATTGAATCAAGTCACCATCCAATTGTTGCCCCGTAGGACGTTTTTTTAGAATTTCAACAATTTAATAGTTTTTTTTTGTCTGGGGCTTAACGTCGCACTGTTCTGCAGCGAGGCTAATGGCGACAGATGAAGATTATGATGATGATTGGGAGATGATGGTAAAGAGTAAGTAAGGATGGATGGAAGGTGGGAAGGAGGCAGTCGTGGCCTATTATGAGGTTACTTTCCCTGCATTTGTTGACTGAGGGAATACAACGAAAATAAAACAAGAAGGACTCGGGAAGGACGGCCGCGGGAATCGAGCCCGGGCCTCCGGAAAACAAGTTCAAAGCGTTACCACTCTGTATAAAACATAATATAATTAGTGATTCTGGGACTCTAAAATAAACAAACTGAATCAAATAACCTTCCAATTGTTCCCCACAAGGCATTTTGTTTCTTAAAATTTTTCGATTCTAGATCTTTATTTAAATTATAAAGAGCCATTCAAGAACCACCAAGGAGCCACATGCGGCTCTGGAGCCGCATGTGGCTCCAGAGTGCATTTCGTGCATTTCCAGGTGCGAAAATGCATTTCCACACCCGTTAAAAAAACAAGTCCAAACTTGCAGCAATTATACATCAAGTAATGCTGGTTATTTTGCCGTTGAGCGCAAATTTTTATCTGGTAAAAATTGAGACCAAAGAAAAATGGTCTGAGGAAAATGGGACCAAAAATGGTACTTTTTAGGGTTTTGACTTTTTTTTGGTAAAAAACAATTAATAAAAACTAACAATGAAGTGTGAAAATCTATTCTTACATATAAGGTGAAACTAAAATAAAATTGGGTGTTTGAACCATCACTCCCTTCTATTCATAATCATGCCTCAAATATTGGAAAAATTTAAGAATTTTAGTCAAAGTTTGAAGGCAAATTACATTATGAAGGGTTCCATATACAGCAAAATTGTAAGGAACATAATTATAGACCGATCTTTTATGAACAAAACGCCGCAAAGATCGTTCTGTTAACTTGAATAGTATAGAAATGGCAGCATTTCTCCTGGAAGCTTAAAAACACCGATTTTCCCGTCCGCGCCATCTTTAATTACACGTAATTTGAGTACGCCGACTTGAATCGAACTGAAACTAGAGATTTGATATCAGCTCATATGTAGGAACAACTGTGCAAAATATAAAAAAAATCAAAATTCTAGGCGCAACGACTTTGGGTTAAGTAGAATGGAATGAGCCAAATGGCAACAAGTCTGTAATACACTGCAGACTGATTGTGACTACTGATTGTGTTGAAAAATTATAAAATATTAGATGGTAATGTTGGTTTTGATCACCTCACCATGCCAGATTTTAACCTAATCAGAGCATTTTGATTTTCGACCAATCGGAAGATCTTTTTAAATTTTACCAATTGGCTGAAGCTTTGTACGGTTTGAGGCAATGTTGGTTGCAATGACTGGACAAAATTTAAAATTGATTGGACCAGACAATCGGGAGATATTTTTTTAAAATTTGAACCAATCATCGGATTTCAAAAAAATTAGGGTCTGCAACGCCCAGAGATGCTCCTTAGTACATGTGTGCAATATTTTAGCTATTTTAACTATTTCCTCTGTGAGTTTTATCAGGACGAAGACAGTGACATTTGTTTTTCCTTTGACATTGAGTAGAGTTTAAAATTTATATTCCGGTTTGGGATATGCGTATGTACTAGGTAATCAATGTAGATTGTAGACTTTAGGTATGTTTTCTCTTTTACGGAATTTCGGATAGATTTCGGTGCTCGCTTATCAATGCGTTTCACAGAGTGTTTTCCTACTTTTACAAATTTACCTAGACATTGGATTTGGAAATAATTTACTAAACCATTCTAAGGTTATTTTTTATGTTCTACAGGTGGATTTCTCAAAAGCAGTTTGATCAAGAGTAGTCTGATCGATCATTTTGTACCTTTTCTACCCCTGGAAGAGAAGCACGTCCGTCAATGTATTGCAGATGAAATGAAGAATCATAATCATGATTTAGATGAGACGATAGTGAAGTGAGTATAATTAAGATCCTTTCAAATGTTACTAGCACAATATTGACCAAACTAAAGAAGTGAGTGGGTATTTGCAACTCATTCTACAATTCTCACCTCAAATGACTTTTCCTCTAATTTTTTTGCTCAGAGTTTCACAAAATATTGGGCATGCTCTTCACGTGGCTACACGAACATTTCTAGGAGTGCTAATTTTGTTCATAAATAATAGACGGATGCAATCTTTCAAGTTTGAATATCTTCGTTTGTACTCTGATTGTTCTATCAGGAGGTAAATTTGCCTTCTAAAATCCAGTACTTAAATTGGCCAGCACCCGATCTAGGGATTGGAAAAAGGTCATTTTATATTCCTGTCCTAATTTACCTGAGTGCAGATCAGCCCCATTGTTAAACCGAGTCGTCTCTTGGGTTGAGCTCACTAAGGGGTTTGCCAAATACTTTTTCAAGACAATCCCAATCCACAGATTTGGTGAATTTGTTTTTATTTTGGAATTATTCAAAATAATGGAAAATCTAGTGGAGCGGTCGCTCCACGCCAGCCAAGTCGTACGGCGCGCGCACACTCTCATTTAAAAAGGCTGGAGCAACCCACTTTTACTGTAAGCATCAAAGTGGCATTTTCGGCCTACTGGATCTTAAAATTGGGAAATATCACATTGTTGCGAAATATCTTAATTTCGAGCTATGGCCCACCCTACAACATATACCAAATTTGGGAACAATAGGTTACGCCCTTTGCGCGCTAGAGGGCCGTGAAAACAGTGTTTTAGGGCGGTTTTCATAATAATAATAATAATAATCTCAGTAGTAGTCTCCTGGAATTCAAATCCGGTAACAAGGCCACAGCCTAAACGGCTGAACCGATTGATCTCACATTTTTACCACGTGTGCACTTTTGGCGTCTGATTTAACCTTCACCCCATGAATTTTTTGTGCCGCCATTTTGAAACCGGAAGTGACGTCATATCTCAACAACGGCTAAACCGATTGGAGCGAAAATAGCGCCAAACGATTCGGACGGTGAACTATATGCATTATCAGTAGCAAAAGACTAAACATTTTGTTAACGAAACCGGAAATGACGTCATGAAATTTGAAATACATCGATTGGCATTTCGGCAACAAAGGTTGATCCGATTATTTTGATATTTATGTAACGTATGCACTTCTGATTTATCATTTGACTTGTTACAAAACCAACCGGAAGCCGCCATTGTTAAACCGGAAGTGACATCACATCTTAATATTGGCTAAATAGATTTGAACGAAACCAGCGCCACACAATTTAGACGGGCAACTTTATGTTTTATCATCAGTAATATTTGCAGTTTCTTATAGCAAAACCGGAAATGACGTTACACATTTTAAAAATCTCACAAATTTACATTTTGATACAATACATACTATTTGAGACAGCTTATAATAACTTAATAAGATGTTATCATGTGTAAATTAAAATTCAAGGGGTCAGAGATTTCAGCCGCCATTTTGAAACCGGAAGTAACGTTGTATCTCCGAAACTGGTATACCGATCAGTACGAAACTAGCGCCAAATGATTCGGAATGCCATCTTTATGGAATAGGAACAGTCAAAGTAGAATGTTTTTATTTATGAGCCCGGAAATGACGTCATTCAAATTTAAAAATTATTATATTCCCCATTCTATACAATGAATACATATTCAGAAAGCCTAAAATGATACACATTAATTGTAGATATAAATTCTATGTGGCAGTGCAGTAAGTTTAGCAGCCATTTTGAAAACCGAAGTGTTATATGCCATATCTCGGAACTGGGTTGGCCGATTGGAATGAAACCTTTGCTATTCTTCACGAAAGACTATACATGAATATACAACAGATTTTCATTAGTAGTAACCAAATCGTAAATGGCGATTTTTTAAAAAGAATTTAGTAATTGTTTATTTCATATGCGTCACAAGTTGTAAATAATAAACTAAAAAAAGGAGTGATATCCCCATAAAAAACACTTCGTGTAAAAATACCAGCCAAGTCTCTTCAACTAAAAAAAAATATATGAAATCTAAAAATTCTGCACTGAAAAGTATTGATATCAAAAAATTTGCCAAGTCAAAACTTTATTTGAAAATCAAAAAATACTTGGCGCATCGATTTTTTAGGAAATTATAGGTACCTGGTAAATTATAGGTAACCTGGTGTACCTCTCAGGCCAATCGTAAGTGCTATCAACTCACCTACCCAAGCACTCGCAAAGTATTTAGCTAAACAAATACAGCCGATGATTGAAGAAGCACCGTCCTACATTAAAAATTCTACTCATTTCATAGATAAAATAAAGGATATCAAGCTTGAAGATAATGACAGGCTAATTAGTTTCGACGTGACGTCTCTTTTCACTAAAATCCCAATTCCAGAAACTATGGCCATGATGGAAGTAAAGAACTTTGTCTCCAGCTACATGCTCACAATGATTGAACATTGTATGAACTCTACATATTTTATCTACGATAAGGAATTTTATAAGCAAGTAGAAGGCGCTCCTATGGGAAGTCCGTTATCTCCAGCTATTGCTAATTTCTTTATGGCAGAGTTTGAAACACAGGCTTTAGAATCTTCGACATTGAAACCCAAAATCTGGCTAAGGTACGTCGATGACGTTTTCGTAATTTGGCCCCATAGTGATGAAGATTTAGTCGAATTTCTGAACCATTTAAACAACATCCATCCGAATATATCATTCACCATAGAAATAGAAAACGAAAAAAGTTTGCCATTTTTGGATGTGTTGGTAACAAGAAAGCAAGACAACACTCTTGGACATCAAGTGTATAGAAAGAAGACTCATACCAATAGGTATCTTCATGCAACATCCCATCATGCACCACATCAGATCTCATCGATTCCATATACTCTAGCACATCGGGCAAAAGTTCTATCCGATGCTGAACATCTAGACACAGAATTTGATACCTTAAGAGTAGCTCTACGAAAGAATTGTTTCTCAAACTCTATCATTGAAAAAGCTATCAAGCGACCACTCAAGAAGAAATCAGACCAAGTTACTAGCGAGGAAGAAAATACTGTTGAACAGAATACCGAAGAAGTAGATAAAGGCTTTGCTTTACTACCTTACGTAAGAGGCGTTACAGACCGTATTGGTAAGCTACTCCGGAAAGAAAACATCAAAACTGCTTTCAAGTCAGACACAAAGATTCAACGCTTTCTGAGCACTGTCAAAGACAAATTACCATTAGAAGACCATGGTGTTTATGAAATTCCGTGTGGTGAATGCAGTCAGACGTATATCGGTAGAACTAACAGATATATTTCCACTCGTCGTGATGAGCACATCAACAAGATTAAACGTGGGGAACACAGCTCAGCTCTGTTACAACACATCTTGACATATGACCACCACATTGATTTTGCTGGTACCAAAGTCATACCTTCGGAAAGAAGACATCAGCCTAGAATTGTGAGGGAAGCCATAGAAATGGAGAAGCGCCCTCACAACATGAACGTTCGAGATGAGAGTCAGCGCGTACCATCAGCATGGAGACCTCTTATAGCTACTCGTCAAGTGAAACCACAAGAACCAACCCAAGAGATGATCGACCGATCAAGAAATCCTCCTCCGAGAAAAGATGGAAGACGCAGGAAGTCGCCTCCTCCGCCTCCTCCTCAGCCTCCTCCTCCATCATCAAGTAGGGTTCTACGTCCCAGGAAGTAGTCGACAGTCAAGAAACAACATTACCTTCTCTGGTTTTTTATAGTTTAACTTACATTGTCAAGAAAATTTTAAATTAGTAGATTTACATAGTATGAGACCTTGGTCTATTGACATGATTTTTTAGAGAGTGATTATGAGTGATCTAGATTGCTCTTTTAATTTTTTGAATCATCCATGCTGTGTATTTCTCTGTTTTTTATTTTTTTGACATTCAAACTATTGTACTTTTTGCCTTGAAAAAGAGATCACCACGGACCTCGAAACGTCGGCACAAATAAAGTTGTTTCATACACGATAATAACCCATTTCATTTCAATAATATATTATGAATCGTGAAAATAATCTAAAAACATGCATAATATATGTATATGTATATTTGATGTATATTTTATATCTGGCCAATACTTCTAAGCTATTTATATACACGATGCGCCAAGTATTTTTTGATTTTCAAATAAAGTTTTGACTTGGCAAATTTTTTGATATCAATACTTTTCAGTGCAGAATTTTTAGATTTCATATATTTTTTTTAGTTGAAGAGACTTGGCTGGTATTTTTACACGAAGTGTTTTTTATGGGGTCTTTCTTACTGCATAACGACACTTATTATTCACACCAAGTTTTGTCCCTCTCAGGTTTCCACTTTACTTGCATACTTTTAACAAAAGTACTAATGTGTATTCTTATTTTTCAGCGAGGTCTTGAAAGACTTAACATTTGGACCGGAGCCATTAAATCTTTTTTCACTGGCTGGTTGTAAGAGGATAGGTCAAAAAGTGTCTACTCTAGTTGAAAATAAAAGATATACTCACATTGAACTGTAGCATTATTTTGGTGTTAAAATGTTCAGTAAAATAACCAAAACTTAAAATAGTCAACTTGAAACAAATTGCTTAATTAATTAGACAATTTGTAGAATTGTAATCATTGTTTAATAATTGATATCTTACAATCACCTAATTGCATAACCAATTTCATAATAAAATCTGAAAAAAGGTTAACAGGACCTCATTGTGATGTTTTGCAAGGCAACAGATATATATAATAATAAGTAACTATTCATGTCCAATCTAGCTTTAATTAAATATATAATTTGACTGAAAATATTGGGTACCTACACAGTCGCTTGTATCAACAGCTCAATAAGTGGAATATTTTTAGAATTGTTTTATTTTGTTACTTTTGTAAATTTGGTGAACTTAACGTATTACATTATTCAGCAACTGTGGTTTTAGTATCAATCGTTTGTACAAACATTTTACTTTGTGGGATTATTGTATTCAAACTTCAATAAAATTGTATATATTATTTAAAACTTTTATTGAACATCACATATTCCGATACTCCATAGGTAGTAGGTACAGGTTTACTTCAGGTATGGGAAAATGAAATGTGTCAACAGGCCAAAATATTAAAAATAAATAAAAATATTATACCTACAAAAATGCATGTATGTAAAATTCGATTTCATTATTGGAAAATAGTTAGCAGGGGCGGACTGGCCCAAGGTGCGATTGCATTCCGAAGTTTACGTAGAAATTTGATTACTATTAGTTGTGGAAACGGGTACACCGGCGGTCAGAAAAATTGTCGGAAAATGGCTAAAACCACAAGGCTCAAAGTTTCATTCAATTAATTGAATCAATTGGTTCAATCGTTTGGTTCAACGAATGTAACCATGTAGTTGCGAAATTGAAGCAAAAGTAGGTTTCGTTTTGTACTCGTCATATTCCTTCAATTAATTGAATGAAGCATTGAACCGTGTAAACTAGGCTTAAGTTGGAGATCGAATAACCGTCAATTTGTTGAATGGTGGAATTATTATTAGGTATGAGGTGATTGGTTGGTTCTTTCTTACAACCGAACCCTCCAACCCGCATGCTCAAAATCTGCATTCAACTATGTGTTTTTGTCTATGAAGTTTTGCGAAAGGACTTAGAATTTAGCAAGCAATTTGTGACCGCGGCTGTACCTAGTGTGAAGGTGCAAGTATTATTTGACGACAAGAACATTCTATCGGTTTATCATGTTTATTAAGTGATTCATCCAAAATCAAGAACATAATGTACACTGTCCAGTCAGTGCACCAGATCTACAAGTTAAATGCTTTTCCCCTCATCTGACAATGACACTAACAATGATCTGGAAGATGATATAATATTTAACAACACATAGTAGTAATATTTTGTTACAACAAATATAATGATTATTGTGCCTTTATTGCTAAATACTGCGTGCATCTGCACTATTCTCTACATTTGCAACTCTGGACAATCGACATGTTTCAAAATTATATTTTTAGCGAAGTTAAATTTAAATTTAAAAGTAAGTGTAGAAGATATTTAATTCCCTTGACAAGATTATCATCTCTATTGCATACATTCAGTCCACAGTTGATACTGTGTGGTGAAATTATATTGACCACAGATGTGAGTTCATCTCTATAATTGAGATGTAAAATTTAACTCATTTTGCACTTTTTCGTATTTTAATTTTAGAATTTGACGAAACCATGGCTTACGTACTTTAGCGAGATATATGGATAATTCGATAATAAATCTTTCTGTTTGCAGAGCCCAAAAGAAAATTTATATGTGGGTAAAGACTGTGTATTACAATAAACATCATTTAGTTTTACTAACATGGATGGATTTTATTTTATTTTTGATGCAAACACAGAGACGTAATGAATTTTGTACCAACTAGCCATAATTCTTGATAGTTTAAGGGATGAAATACATGCCCTATGAACTTATAACAACTTCACAGGGAAAAAATTCACAATTCAACATTTATATTACATTTGAGCCTCGAAATATGACGCTACCTGCAATAAAGCCGGTCACTGGAGTTATGTTGAGCAATCAGCAATTCTTTATATGGAGCATTGCTTTCAATGGATGGCAAATTGGGGACATATCACATTTTAATGCGTCTGCGGTGAAACATTTATATTAGTGCAACAAAGCTATAATAACTCTCGGCTACAGTTTCTCAAGAGGTCTAGTATCTACGCAAACAATTGTGCAGCAGCAATAGGCGACTACCAATTTGAGATTGAACTATTTCAATTTAATTGGCTTATATTTCTTAAATTTACACAACATGTAGGCCATGGATAATAAATGGCTTGTGCACACGAAATAACAAATAGGCCAATTTTCAATGTTAGGCCAATGTGTACATGCATTCTTATACATTAACATTGATTGAGTATGTAATACAGTTAATACATAGCGTTACGAAATACTAAAATATTCTTAACAACATATCTGCCTAGGTAAATCATGTTTAAATTTAACAGTGGAGGGTAACTGGCATATTTTGGCACACACAGTTCAAGCACCTTGTAGTGAACATACTTCATACTATGCCAGGTGACGCAAACAAATGCCCATTTGAGAGGTCACTACTATATCGAAACTATTAAAGATAGCCTGATAGGGTTCTAAAATGATAGAATCAAGTTGCAAATGATTGAAGTAACAGTTGCAAAAACAGAATAAACCAGAAATTGACTTGGGTATTTGAAGAATTGATTTGGAGTTACTTTGAGGGAATTAGGTGAATTTATGGGTCAACAATTTTCTTTATGGACTATGCCCAAACGATATTTCCATTTTAATGTAGATTTTTGAATCTGTGATACCGAAATTAGTGGGCACGAATCTTTTATTTTCTTTTATTTTTGTCTTCAGTGCTGGTAAAGTATTGCAAGTTTTATAATGCTGGTATAAAATCTGATTTCAACATCTTAATTCAAATGTGTGTAACTTTTTCTTAAAGCAAACATTTCTGAAAATTCCACAAATAAAATTTTCATGTTTTCTATAATGTGTAAAAGTTTCGGCTCTTTATCTTTTATAGGCATTTTTTGCGCCATCCAGTAGATCGTGAAAAGAATGCTGCCTACATGGTGGTTCTATCTTAGTTGCAACACTTACTTATTTATAGCCGATCCAGTAGACCTTTATTGGAATGAGTATATGATTATTTTACATTGTGAATAAAGCTACATGTAGTAGTTCATTTGCTTCACAACTGTTTGTATACGTCAAAGTCTTCTCTCTACTGCCCCTTGATAAACATTTTTGTTTATAATGCTATTTTAATATTTATATTTTACATTTGATGAGACAAGTGATATATTAATTTTAGGCCGATTGGATTAACAGAAAACTCACCCTGGAAACCTATCCATCTAGCAAAGTCTTTAGGTATGTTACAGTAAGACTATGAAAATGTCAACGACCACAAAGCAATGTCATATCCGATTATCGTCAGTTTACATGATCTTGAGAAAATGGGATTTATGAGTTACAAGCACTGTAACTTAACATTCAAAGTGTATGAATGGAATATCATACAATGTTAAGTTTACAGGCAACCAATTGCAGTGGACTCTTCACTCTTGTTTAGGATTGATATTTTGCAAAGCCTCGATCCAATGATAAGTCAATGAGCTCAATAAAACCAGGACAAAAAGCAGAATAAGATTGAAGACAGTAACGATACAGACAGCGTTGATGAAGTACCTAATTGTTCAAATCTATGTATGACTCAATTTTAACTAACATTACCAGCAGCTTGGCTATATCTGCATTTAGCTGTCTGGATCAGCCTCAAATGTGCAAATTTAAAGCAAAATCTTAAATAAATGCTCTCTTTTGTACCTACACTATCTGCATTGAAAGTACACATACTTTACATGTTGGTTACCAGTCTTGATTTAGTATTCACAATGCATTAATTAATATACAGAAACAAACTATTTAAATACAAGAAGCAGTTACCACAATAGTTTGTGCACAGTAATAATTATTTACCTAATTCCTATTTTAAAATCACACTAAAATATAATATATTGATTAATTGCACCTCCATTAACATGAATTACTTTGCAGCAACCTAGCAACGTTCACTCGTTATACAGTCAATGGTTATAGTGTGCGCTGATTCATTCAATTGCCAGACTGTGAATAGGAATCTATATTTTCTTATTGACATCATTATTAGGGGAGGTAAAATAATCAAGTCAACTTTTTATTTCATACCTACTCTAGATCGTTATATTCCAGCATAGGCCAATAAAGTACTATATTATTAGCAATATTTTGTCATTTTGAGCACCATAACAAGGTAGGTATCTTTGTTTTATCGTTCAATAATCATCAATCACCATCATTCATCAGGGACCACCGTCTTTGTATCGTAAAATAATATATAAAATGTATACTTTTATTAGGTATATGGAAGTGAAAGATAAATTGTACTCATACTTAATTTATACATAGTGACATGTAGTATGTAATGTAGGTAGTGTGTACAGTCACCAATACATAGGTAGCCGGTACCTATTTCTGTCCCTAGCCCAAACCAGCACTAATATACAAAAGCAAATTAAAAATTCAGAATAGATGTAGTATCTGTAGTAAGCATGGCGAATGGTTTTGCAACTATTTTCTTATCGAAATCAGAATTCTGAATTTATTGTATCAAAAATGGCTTAGGTAGGTACAATTCCACCCACCCTGAGATAATAATCTTTCTCCCGGTTCCAAAAGTAAGATAAACAAGGAAATTATCTTACATACGAATTATTTTCACCTGTGTCACCTTAATTTTCCACAACTTGTTATTACCATAAAAGGTTTAACTAGAAAAAATTAAACAATGTTTCTCATCTCCCTTCTTCACCATGGTACCTTATTCTAGAAGCTCGTATGATGGTTTGGCTGACGTGAATTAATTCCGCACCTACTTAAGTCAATCGCTTTTTAAACAACAATATTAACAGTGAAAATATATTATGAATGACTGTCCCGCCCCCTTTCCATTCCTTCGTAAATACAGTTCTAGAATAAGATCCCTGGTTGTACTACAGACTTTTTCTGAGAATCTGAATAATATAATATATCGCGACCCTGCTTCCAACTATTGTCGGGTCAGGGGGTGGGATGATCCCACCAATGTTCTAGGGCACTTGTGTTCTCAGAGCCGACTTGCCAAGTCCGACACTCCACACTTCTTCAATCTCTTCTTCCAGTTCTTCAGCCTCCTCTCTTTCCACCAGCTCCCTCCATCTCTCTCTGTCTTCCCACCACTTCTCTGTTGTAATTACTCCCCAACACTCTCCTCTTTCTTCTGCAGCTGCCTCTATTATCTGAATATTAAAGTAATTTGACTCGGATTGTTATTGTTTACCTGTTAGAAGTCCAGCACTAGGTAGTAATTCAATGCATATTTGCAACCTCATTATATTGACATTACTTGTAGGCCGTCCTCAACGATTCCCAGTGTTGTGAACGTGTCGGAGATCTCACGAACGTAGTTCTTCGGAAAGAAGCCAACCTGGAAATAATGATTAGCTATAGAATACATACACAGTACAGTTTCTGTTTATAGAACTGACAAATGCCCGTCAAATTTAAATGCATGATCAGCATGAGTTTGAAGAGAAAAACTAATTAATTAAATACACTGCTAGATTTACAAGTACCTACTACCTACACATGTAATTGTTTCTAAAAAAAAATCTATTATTTGGTGTTTAATGACATTTTCTCTTCAGGCTTGCTCTCTGGGTTTGTTGAAATTGAATTCTCTCTCCATCTTGGGGCTGTGAATGAAACTGCTGAGATTACAGTTTAATAAAAGTAAATGCCAACCTGGAATAATTATAGTAATTGATGACATTATTCTTCCTACATCCATTAAATACTGAGTACAAAATAGTATATTACTTTGTATTTCATAACATCTAATTTTTTTGTTGGTTATCTATTTAACAGTTTTAACACCAAATATTAATAAAAATTATAAATCATTTGAAAACTTTTCAAGGCAAGCCGTCTTAATTTTCTTGAGAATCCATCTAAAAATAATAGGTTTGAGAAATGCACCAGTACAGCTTAGACGTGACTAGCAAGGTTAAAACTGGAGCCAACGAGACCACACTAACGTATTTCTGTGCAGGTACCTTACTAATACTGTACGGCAGGGGACCGCAACCCCTGGGGTTGGGTTCTTGAATGGCTCTTTCAAAATAAACTACTAGTTATTCAATTAATTATTTTCAGTGTAATTATATTTTATTGCTTCTACTGCAGCTCCCATCTAATTTATTAATTTTTCGATAGAGATAACTGGAGGTTGAGATGCAAGAAACGGCAGCAGCTGTAATTTTTTTTTCGTAAAAAAAAATACTAATTTTTGGGAAATTGGCTCCTTTGCCAAAAAAGATTGCCGACCCCTGCAGTATGGTATCTTGAACTTGTTAGTACACAGTTGATACAGAGATGAAACTAAACTACTCACCTCTTCGCAACCTTGAATCTTCCCTTTCCACCAACCCTTGTAGTCTCCCTCTTTGCTGAGCACCACGACGAAACACCCTTTGGTTAGCATTAACTGGTTACCAGCTGTTGGCGTAAAGTCGAATTCTGATCGGGCCACTATCTTACGAAAGGGACTGGTTAGGCATACGTCCAACCTAAAATAAAGTACGTAATACAATACAGTATGCCAAAGACAGATCAGACCAATTAGACAATAATTTTCCCATCGTATGCGACGGTCCAGGGCCGGACTGGCCCCTGGCGGCTAGGCGGCGATCGCCGCCGAGGCCCCTAGATTGTGTTATCATAAATTTTTATCATCAAAAAATCAATCGAAAGATACCAGAATTAAAAAAGCGCCCTGCGTAGCAGGTTGGGGGCCTCTTCTTTGTAAGTAAACCCATCTTCCATTAACTTTATGGTGAATATTTTGCAGCAAAATAAACATTTTTACAATACCAAAAACGATTAAAAATATACAAAAGTTCAAAAAATGCTCTTCTGGGCAGGCTGGAGGCCTCTTCTATTTAAATATTTCTTCCAATATCAGCATGTTGAGCATTTTGAAGCTATTTAGGTACACGGTTTTGCAATCCCTAAATCAATTGAAAATTAACAAAAATCTAAAAAAGCGCCCTGCTCGCCAGTCTGGGGGCCTCTTAGTATGAACTAAAAATTATGAAAGTTCAAAAGAGCCCAGGGGGGCTGGCGGGGTCCTATTTGGGCATTTTGAAGTCAAATACACGAATACAATCCCAAAATTGTTTGTAAATAAACAAAAATCCAAAAAGCGCCCTGCGGGGCAAGTTTGTCGCATCTTTCATTAACTTTATGTTTGAAATTGGGAGCCAAAGACACATTTTTAGATCCCAAAATCGCTTAAATAAATACAAATTATCAAAAATCGCCCTGCGGGACAGGCTGGGTCAATTCTTTAATTTAAATTCGTTGTTAGCTTCTTCGCTCAAAATAATACACGTTTTTATAATCGCAGAATCGTTTTAAAAGTTACTGAAATTTAAAATAATCCCTGTGGGGCTGAATTTGGGTACATTTAACTTCACTTTCTGTAAGCCTCATTCTGAAAAAATACAAGTTTTCATATCCCAAAATCATTTTAAGAATAACAGAAAATAAAAAACGCCCTGCGGGGCAAAATTGGCAGGCCTTTCTGTTATGTTTTTCTTGTGGAATAATGAACTTTTAAAATCACCAAATTGTTTTAACATTCCATTTTAAAGTTTAAAAATCCAAAACTCGCCCTGCGGGGCAGGCTGGTGGGCTGCTTTCTCCCAAAAACTTTTAAATGGTAACAATAGCCGCCGAGGCCCCTGACGAGCCAGTCCGGCACTGCGACGGTCGATGTGTGGCAAATAATGTTTTCACGTCTTCCTTTCATTTCTCTTCGGATCAGCTTGGCTACATGCACTACAAACAATTTTGTGGTAATTTCATTATTTGAGAATGAAGAACATAATTTAACAAATAAATCAAATTTGGTCTCAAAATTACTCAATTGAGCAGGGGCGGATCTAGCCTCTTGTCATGGAGGGGGCGATTTTGGAAAATATGAAGGGGGTCTAGTGGTATCCCCAGTCACGGGCGTCTGCAGAATTTTTGCCAGGGGGTGGAGGTAATGCAAGGAAAACAATTGTCCCACGGGCCAAGGGAGGTGTGGGGGGCGGGCCCCCCACCCTGCCCCGCAGGGCGTTTTTTGGTTTTTGGACACTTTGAATTAAATTTTGAGACGTTATGAGGTGTATTTTGTTGAATAATTCATTGTTTTTTACGCTTGGACACTTTGGGGTAGTGCCCCCACCTTGCCCCGCAGGGTATTTTTTGGTTTGTTGACACTTCGAAATTAATTTTCTGAGTTTTTTGTTTAGAAAATGAAACTATACGTAAATAACACCACCAAATTTTTATTCTATCCTGACATCCTTGCCCCCCAGTCACCCCTGTGGACGGCCATGCTCTCAGCTGCCGAAGGCAATTTTTTCCGAAATATTGAAAAAACATTTAGTTTTAAGGCACTTTTAGAGCAAAGATTAAACCTTGCCAAAAAACAAGCCATGATTACGATATTTTTGTAAATTTGACGAAATGAAAAATCAACCTGCTGATCTTAATAGAAGGTGGAGGAGGAATCATGGGGGGAGCGATCGCCCCTTCCGCCCCTCCTTGGATCCGCCCCTGTGCTTGAGAATAGAATACTCTTTGATCTACTCACCCAACAAAGTTTTCCCTCAGACTAGAACGTTCATAGCAGTTGATAAGGTCTACAATACTCCGGAAGAAACGTGACTCCGACAAGTAGTATTGAGTGGTGCTGTCGATGTCTTTCTGGTATACTTTCATGTGTTTTACCTTGTGGTCAGCTCTAAAAAAATAACAAGTAACAATCCATTAAGCAAAAATACTCTTAACCTTCTAAAAATACATGTCAAAATGTGGTAAATATTTTGTTGAGTTAGGTTTATTACACATTACCAAGAGAGCAAGAGTAAAAAATCACACACATTTTAGTAGGTACCATTACTAGTGTTTTATAATGATTAGTATGTATTACACAACAAGAAATGGGGTTTTGTTGGAAAACTTACAGGGAATCTGATAAAAGAAAGCGCACAGGTATGAAGTGCAGACACAGCTATGCAAGATCTGGGTTAGAGACTACCAGAAGAATGGAATGAAGGAATGTTCACTATGATCTGTCAGACCAGTGATGACAATAAATACTGTATATGTCTCATTGCACAATTGCACAAGCGTGCCCAAAATACCCATTTAAATTGTTATTTGAATGTAATTCAGTTTGTTGAAGTGACACAAAATGCAGGCATTATGATTAGCACAGAATGAGTATAAAAATCACATACTTTAGGCTCAATGCGTATACTGTTTCATCATGGTTTGTGGGTCCTCTCGGCCTAATGCGCAACAAGTATGTACCGTCTTCTTTGTCTTCCAGCAGTTCTGTAGCTCGCTCCCTTTCCATCGGCCCAACAAACCTAATAATAATGTTCATTTTAGTGGTTAGATTGTCAACTTGATTTGAATACAAGAAGAAAACGTTACAAATTACAATAACTTACCACAAATACTCCTTAAACGATTGCCTCTGAAATAAAATAAAATGGAGTTGTTAAGACAACTGATCCACATTTGACACTAAAGTAAGAAAATATTAGTTCTAGTACAACTACGTAGTTTAATAACTTGAAAGATGTTTTCTTGTTTGAAATTTCTATAAAAAGAAACACCCACAGAACTTTTGGAAATTATTAGGCATCACCCCGAAATGCCGTATTGAGAAAACTATAGACCGGTTTTTATTTGATTTAGACAAGTTTTGTGTGCTCATGATTTAGTTTAGGCCTTCGGGTGAGAATGGTACGGTGTTACGTTTTTTGGGTTGGTTCTCCTATATGATATAGAAACCTGAACACTCACCGAAACTGTCCTTAAGACAATTAAGGTTTTCGGGTTTAGGAGAAAGCGCTGTATTACAGAGTACATTTCTGAAAATTCCACAAATAAAATTTTCATGTTTTCAATAATATGTAAAAGTTTCGGCTCTTTATCTTTTATAGGCATTTATTTGCGCAGAATTACAGTGTCACTGTTCAGAGTAGGAGTGCAAGACAATAGCCGAAATGATTGCCAACGTTCAATGAGCGGATATGGCACTACAAACAAGAAGTAGGCATCATAGCGCTGTAGATGAAAGAATGGCCTTATGTACGCATTAATATCGTGTATAATATTGGCGAGAATATTCATTTCTTCTCCATAATAGTTAGATGTTGGTACCCTTCTAAAAGAAGGAATGGACTGACCTGTGGGCGATCTGTTCGTTCCTCAATTGGTGGCGGAGTTAACCGTTCACTCCGTGAGCAACGACCAGAGACTGGTATGCAACACTTGTGCATTGATATGGAACATTTTTCACATTGGTATCCCTGTAAACAGAAACAAAATTTAATAACAAAGGGAAAGAGAAAACGAGACTCCTTTGGCAAATTCATAATCACTTGTAAATATAATATGTAATGTCATGAGCTCTTAGATGATTTTAATCACCATTTAAAATGAGGAAAAACATGCCATGCAATGTGGTGTGCAAGCATTAAGCCCCATTTACACGGTGCAATTTCTTGAACAACTTCTGTGCCACAGTGGTTCTGCTCATGCGCAGTGTCACTTTTGAGATGAAAAAGTGACTCTGCATATGTGCAGAACTTTTGTAGCACAGAAGTTGTTCAAGAAATTGCACCGTGTAAATGGGGCTTTAGAAAATTTATGCAAGTCTTTGAAATAAATTTGGAACTATTGAATGAAACATGCTCTCAATTATATTTACTATTTTGCAACTTTTCATTAGAATAGATATTAACCTACTATAGTCAGTGCTCGAAGTGGGCCGGTATGGGATGGTATGGTATACCGGCACTTCATTACCCATTTGATTTCATACCGTTACTTCTCAGAAAAAACGGAATGCTTAAAATAAGATATTCTTGGAAATGTACGTAATTTTAGATTCTAATTTACTCGTATGTCATGGCTCTCTTTTGACTTCATATTCCAAGCATAACTATGAACTATGAAAATCCACTAGCCCACGCACGCCGCTGCACTGCATGACGTAGCCACAACCAGAGCTGAGCTCTGCAAGCTGCTTGAATAGCAGAATAATTATAATTGCATTCTACAAAACTAAGATAAGGTAAAATTAAATTCATTATTTAATTTTGTTGTTTCATCAAGGTAGAAGACTAATCTAACTAACTAATGACGTGACAATTGTTGTCAGTATAATTCTGGGCTCGCAATTAATATCGTACCCCCCCCCCCCCCTCCCACACACGTACGTGCTATTCTTATGTTACCATACAGCCACTATTTAATTCCCACTTCGAGCACTGACTAGAGTAAAATCATTTGAGAGTACAAAATTGAAAATAGTTTCATACCTGGAAAAGAAGGCCCTTCAGATATTTGCTGCACTGATTGCAGGTAGTTGGCTCGGTAAACGTATGCATTGCAAACTTGTGGTTCGTGTTGCGACTTACAGCCGGTTCAACGTTGTCACTAAAAAAATGTTTAAAATTAGCAGATAAATAATTAGGCATGACCAATAACAAGATAATTCAGGTGAAGAAATTGCTTCATAACTTACATGGCTTCTTGAACAGCTTTAACCCATTTCATCTTAAGGTCTATGGTGCTGGCATACATGGTATATGCAGTGGATCTCGTCTTCTGTACAAGGTACCATTGGAAGCCCCACCTAGAGTTCTGCGTCACTATCTTCCGATTGGGACCTTCTTCTACTTTGTACTCGGCCAAATGCAGTGACTCTTTGAAGTTATACTGCTCGTTCTAGATATAAAAATCCATTGTATTTATTATTATTATTTATTTTCAAAACACCAAAAAATATACAGTGTTTTGCTGGTAGTGGGAATAGAACAATCCCCATAGCACAGGTGCCCCACTACCAGCTGTAAAATAAATATACTATATAAATTAATAATGAATAAAAAAAAATCTAGTATGAGGCATCACAATGTCTGCAGCTTTGTTTAATATATTCTGAATTACCTTAGTCAGGAAGGTGTTCATTAAGGCAGACTTCTAATGCACATCTATTAAAAACTGGGTAACAATAATTAATAATTATAAAAGAAAATATTTACATTCATGAATTTGGGGTAAAAAATCACCCAGTGATAAAATGAGTAAGGTACATTAAACCTACTTAGGTACATGAACATAAAGAAAATAGATACTCTTGCACCTAAAATTAAACTTGATCTTTCTAACTATTTTAATTATTAACAGCAATAACCTTGAATGCTGAATGGCCCATGCTGGTTGTGTAATAATCTGTTTTGTTTGAGAATGCATTAACTTAATCAAGCATTAACTATGCAGATTCATATTCATAGCTAAAGGGTTAATTGCCACAAATAGCAATTGACTCCAATTAAATACTCGACATTTACTGAAGCCTTCTTCAAACAATAACAAGGAGCTATAGCTAAACAAAGTTAATACGACGGACACCAGTGACTTATTATCAGATGGAATTTAACAATATGGCCTCATTAAAACTGCATGATGTACAAAAGCCTCAGCTTCAAATCTTTGCTAGGAGGATTTTAACACCTACAATATTCTACGGGGTTAATTCCGAAGTTTGTTACAAGGTGAAGATTACAAGTAGAATTGCTCAATACCCTGTTGAAATTTTTGAATAAGGAATTTGCCAAATTGTAAAGGAATGCAGTATGAGTAAGCTAATGCCAGAGAGTTACCCAACCCTCTGCCTGTACTTGCTGGCCACACCTGGTGTGCCATTGGATTGGATAATATGAAAATTAAAAGGGAGACCCAATGATACATACAAATTTGTAAGTTAGTGATAAGATTACTAATAATGTAAATAAAAAAAATACTTACACGCATGGATTTGCACATCAAAATCATTTGATCAAAGACAAACACCCATCTGCAAATAAAAACAATGTGTTAGCTAATCAGATAGGAAGCATACATTTATGCAGTCAATGGAGTTCATGAGTTAATAACCTTGTTCTTTGCTTCTGATCGTCGTGGGCTTTGATCTTCAACTCGCCGTCAATGATGAGGCGACCATAACTCTTGAGAGTGGTGTTCTCTGGTAGGTCCAAGTCTTGGACTCTTTCCTGAATTACGTTTACTATGTGCAGTTTTTCCGTGTCTCTCTTCACCTCGTTAATATATTCAGTGACATCAAGCATCGCTTCCTTGGCCCGTTCAAGATTGCGGTATTCGTCGTGATTCTAAGATGGGGTTAAAAATTAAATACATAGGTAGCAACATTAGGCCAGAAGAAAAGAAAGTTGATGTGTAATTAAGAAATAATTACCGGTTGCGTCTCATCGATTAGTCGTTGAAGGAGCAGATGGTATTTCAAGATCCGTTGCATTGGTACCATTAAGACATCTCGTAGCTCAAACTTTCCATTGTTTGCTTCTTGTTGACATTTCTGTGCAGAATAAATCACACACTGTGAGTAAATCTAAATAGTACCTACCTACTACATAGCTTGAAAAGGTTGAAACTTGAAAGACAATGCATAGTTTTCAGCTTTTTCACAACGAAAACCATGATTTCAAATCAACATCAAGTGCCCCCATTAACAAATATAAAGCAATGACATTTTAGAATTGTGCCTCTTTTAAATTAAAATATACTATTAAGTAATTTGTTTTTAAGAAGAAAGACTTCGTTGCAGAAGCAAGCATTGACGCAAGGCCTTCTATTCATTCTATTTTACGATAAATACTGATTAGGTACTGATGAATTGCAATGTGTGGAACTTACAATGATTTGTTGGTTGATGATCTCACTCTTCTGACAGACTTCTTGGATGCGTGCTTGAGCAGTTTGTAAGTTTGAACAATAGTCCGCATAAATCAGGAACTTCTCTCGAGACTCGAGAAAAGCATCGCCCAGTTTAGTGGAGCTGCGGGATCCGGTTGCCTTATGAAGTTGTTTTAGGAAACTGGAGTGGATTTCTGTTAATTCCTGTAACAAGATAACTAAATAAGATTCTGGCATAAGAGTTCCACACTGACACATAAGTCTTTTCATGTTCATATTATACCTTAAGGTCTTTGAATATCACGTCAGCGTCATCCTTCAGCAAGCCCGAGAGTGGACGTACAAAGCAGCGCATTGTTGTTGTCAACATATCAACATAGTTCTTCTCAGTGTCAACCAACTCGTTTATAACATAGTCTCTCTTCTCCACACTTCCAGTGCTGGTTGCACTCTAAGAAATTTAGAAGGATAAAATTAATTTCACATCCAGGTAATGTAGTATAAAATCAACTTATCAAGGTACATAATAAATAAAATATGCATCATTTCACATAACGTTAACAGTTACCTAACTAAAATAATTTGTGTAATAGCACAAAGAAAATAAGTAGGTACATTATCTGAAAAAAATATATAAATAGACAGATTATGTCAAAAACGTTCCAAAATGGTTAAAATTGAGTTACAATTCCAAACAATTTCCAATTTTTGGATACCTATTATGTAATTTATAATTTCCCAAAATAGCTATAGCTGCTATTACACAGCGATTCAACATTACACCTAAATGAATGACCTTGATCCAAAATTGTCTTGTTTTCCAAGTTGTGATTTTTCAAAATATTAGTAATGCCCCCCCCCCCCCCCCCAAAATTTAATCCTGGATGCGCCCTTGATAATATGGTTCTAAATTATAGGGTTGCACGAACCGGTTTGGTTTGGTTGCAAAAAATAGCCAGGAGGCCAAGTCTTGAAACTTACGCCTTCAGGACGCAAACGCTCTCGGACTTCATAAAGTCCCATTTACTGTAAGAATGATGACCTTGAAATCTACTGTTAACTGTTTATCTTAATTTTGAATAAGGTTTTATGACTGAATAACATCTGTAATAATAATTATAATATTAATAAATTGTTTCCAATAGATTGCTGGATGACAATCAAATAAGTGGCTTGACTTTATGTTTCAATGTCGATCACTCTTACAGTAAATGGGACTATATGACGTCCTAGAGCGTTTGCGTCCTGAAGGCGTAAGTTTCAAGACTTGGCCTCCAGATCTAATGGTTGGGATATCGATATCGTTCTCTTTTGTCAAATTTCGTCCAATATAAAAATGATTTACTGTTGATTTCAACAAACTAGGCATTGCAATCAATTAAGATCACTGATTTTGATTAGTCAATTGCACGACACTCAAGACAATGAGAATGTCTTTTACCAACTGTACTGCTTTTTCAGTGACTAATTAACAGAAACTCAAATACTTCATTACGTATTCAATTTATGCAAAAAGCATTATTTTAATAGAAATATCCAGTTTTTTAAGGTTCGGTTCAAGGTTGTAATAGGTTAGAAAATCTAGAAGTTTGGTTCGACGTCAAAATTTAAGGTTCGCTCAACCCTAGCAAAACGTAAAAACCAGTCACCTGAGATTGCGAGCGAGTAACGCAGAGATCCTGATAGATCTCCTCAGTGCGTATGCGAGAGTAGCAACCGTATTCCTCGTCATCGGTGAGTTCGTAGCTACAAGTCCCGGGGACTTCCTCCGTTCTACAACACATGCGTTTACAAGCAAACAACGTTTAGACGCCGCATGCCACAACAACACTACGCAGCGGGTATGACATGCATTATTGTACGTTAGCGATGAATTAAGAGTTGGTTGGAATTTGAGACTGTTTCCAAAATTCTACAACAAAAAAGCAGCTACTCAAAAATTTCTGGAGTAATTCTTAACAGTTCATAGGTAATGTGTCTTATTAATTTTATACTTTTAATTTAAAAGAAAGTGGTCGCTCGGCTGTCTTCAAAATAGCAAGCCAACCACCAAAATAAAATAAAAATTATGTCCCCTGAACATAAAACTGCAATTACCCAGTCTTAACACAAAAATAATAAATCTTTATCTTCAAATACCAAATGGTTCCAATTCATGAATTTATCCTTTAGAATCCCAAAAATGTACCAATTCCGAAAAATGTAGAGATCTAGGTACAATATAAATAAAGCATAATATTACAACGTCCGACCTCTACAATTGGCAGTTTTGTCACATCTTTCTAACTAGTAAATTATTAAAGGCATCAATAAATACGTGAATTCGACACTAAAACCAACCAATAAAAATAAAATGCAATGTCAGTAAGTGATCTACCTACTGCAAAGAAAACGTAACTGTGTGTAAGCCTGAAATATTATGTCTATTCAACGCTGCTTCCACTTCCAGTACTTTTCCACCAGAATACCTACTTTAAAAAATATGTTGATAGCAAAAATGATATTTTGCACTATTTTAACACTTTGGTGCAAAAGGTGATGAAAATTGGATGCAAACATATAATCTATTCTATTTACTCAAAACAATGCAAAACTCATGAAAATTCCAAAGTATTTAATTTAAATACACACATGCATCTGGTTAAGATGCTCCACTGAATGACAAGTATATACCTCAGAAGGCGAAGAAAAAGTAACGTAACATAGATCTTCATAGACCTCTTCCTCACGGTCTTCAAAACGGGGACATTTTATTGTGAATTGCATCCAGCTACGATCATTATGATCCCAGCTCAAGTTTTGATTGGCTGGAGAAAGAGCTCCAGCACTGTAATGTTATAATAGGTATCTAGTTTAGAGTTTCTTTTATCGGCAGTACCTACATTTCCAAGAATGAGTAGCTCTTCTTATTGATAACAAAATAATGCATACACTGTACAGGAAGTTAAGTTAAACATGAAAGATAAGATAAACATTACATAGGGATGTGTCAGGAAACTAAAAGAATTACAATGTACCTTCCCTACAACGTCCAAGTTTACATGTTGATAGATAATTGCAAATAGGTACACTGAAATTGAGAAAAGTAAATAAATAGTAATGTGTCAAATTTACCTGACATTGAGCGAGTATTCCGGAAAGTGACTCTGATCTCCATCAATTGAAAACCCTCTAAAACAAAGCAAAAACCAAATAAGTCGATCTTATTAATAGTAGTTAAGTTTCCTCCATCAAGTACAACCATCAACATCATCCATCAACAAAGGACAAAAGATTGAGAAACTTGAGTTGTTGAGAATAGGGAAATCTAGGGAGATTTTTGAGGATTGAGGGAAATTGAGTGAATTGAGAATAGGGGCTACATATTTTCCTAAAAAACTTGAGTTGCTTTTTCATCAGAATTTGAATTCAGAAAATATCCAAGGTGCTTATCAGAAGGAACAATTTCTTAATAAAATAACAAACCACTGGTCTCACGATCAGTGATACGTGCTAGATAATCTAGTGCACACACCTGGATGTTAATATAATTTTTGACCATGCATTCTTTGAAATTAGGTCATGAAACTACAACTTTTCACCACGGGTAAAGGCGTATCTGGGTGAGCTAGGTAGGTACATGCATTGACCACTAATATATCTAGGTAGGTACGAGACATTCCAACTTACTCAATTTTATTTTTCTGAACTTTCGAACACGTAGAAAGTTTTGATAAGGTGCTAAGGACTTGATAGAAATCTGAACAGTCAAATAGCATGGACGGCTCAAAGAGGTCATTTTCTCGAAGTCCAAAAATATCACGGCAAGCAGTTCGGAAAGTCTTGATGTTGCGAAGGCACAAAAACTGAAAAAAAACATAATTCATGACTAGCAAATTTTATTTAAGTGATACCAGAGTATTTATTGTGTTGTAACCACATTACCAGAAACAATGATTTTGCAAAGGCAATGGTAGGTAAGTAGGTAGGTAGGTACCTACTACACTACTACACTACTACACTAGAAAAACTCTGTCAATGTAATTTTACTCCTCCAGTCAGCCAGATATAGCCAATATGAGCGTCTCATAACGTACTAATAGCTTTTAATCTTGTAACAACTAAAAACTACAGGTACCTACTGGTGTTGTTGACTCTGGAACTGATGATCATGGATCTGAATCCCTCTAAGATGAACATTTCTTTCTCACCTATTTCCAAACAGGTTACCTACCTTAGTAGTGTCCTGGAGGCCAAGTCTTGAAACTTACGCCTTCAGGACGCAAACGCTCTAGAACGTCAACAAGTCCCATTTACTGTAATAATGACGACCTTGAAATCTACTGTCAACTGTTTAGCTTCATTTTGAATAAGGTTTTATGACTGTATAATATCTGTAATTATAATTATCATGTTAATAAATTGTTTGCAATAGATTGCTGGATGCCAATCAAATAAGTGGCTTAATTTAATGTTTCAATGGCGATCATTCAAGTACTGTAGGTAAATGGGACTTGTTGACGTCCTAGAGCGTTTGCGTCCTGAAGGCGTAAGTTTCAAGACTTGGCCTCCTGGGTGCATATTCTCAAGATTGTTGAAAGTGTTTGCCATGTGAAAATGAGTCACTGCACAGTGGATTCAGCTACTTTATTGTTAAAACAAAAGATTTCAATTGATTTCGCATAGGTAGTTGAACATTTTCGCATACGATTTCGATTTGAGAATAGACACCCTGGTTTCCTAGAAGTATGGTTACCTATTACATACCTATTGTATTGTATTTTATTATCATCCCGTGGACAAGTACATAATACATGTAGGGGTAGAAGGGGTAGGTATTACCTAGAACGGGATGATTTTTAAATGCACAGTCAGAGAATCCTATCCAGTGGGACGAATCATCAGACGAATAGGCTCAGTATTCGTGCGTGTGGCCAGATGACAAACTAGGTGATATGTAGTTTGTTAAATTTACGAAGGGTATTCACTCTAGCCTTCATCATGGTGGGCAGAAGGAGCAAGTGAATACCTACGATTATCGGAAATTTACCTAATTCTTACTTTCGATTAGGTAGGTAGGTAGTCAACCCCTAGTAGGGGTCGGTATTATGCCTACTAACCCTAGGTGTTGTAGATATGCTAGGTAGTAGAAGTAGATGTTAGGTGTGGCGTAGTAGGCTATAGATAGGTGGTAGGTAGGTAGGTAGGTACTAGCTACCTACCTAGCTACCTAGTACTACCTAGGTAGGTAGGTACTACCTACCTACAAACTAGGCGCAGGAAGGTAGGGGTAGGTACATACCTGTGCTAGTTGAGGCTTTTGATTAACATCCTTCATGTCTATGCAGCCTGGATCTAGGGTATTCAATAAAGAGCATAACAAAACTCCATCTCTCAGAGTGCAAGCCAAATCTTGGATCCCAGAATCTGACCAGTTTAATTTGTGATCTTGTCGTAGCACTCCACATCTTGTCAACCAGTGACAACACTCTCTCCACGGTTCACTATAAACCCCTGCCATTATTCTTAAACTATCAAACAAGTGGCTTTTCTACATTAATCCTGGAATTATATGAAAATAATTCATGACAAATAACAACACAAAATGACAGCCTTCAATCTCACACAGTCGCCTTCGGCCATGACAGTGGCACTGCCCTCTAACATTGTAGTGAGTGAGCAAGGTGTATAGAGTGATAACACAAAGATTCAAAGGCAGTGCAATATTGAAATAGACGCGGTAAAACCATAAAAATGAACTAATCTGTACTTCTTATAATATAATTTTAAAATTGCAATTTATATTGAATCCGGCTCTATTATTAAAAACATTATAATTTCAAATAATACAGAATGGTTATTAATGAGTGTTTCTGGATTTCAAGATAGCAAAAGCCAACACTCCCAACATTTCAAGCAATAATTTTAGATTGAAAAGTAAATAATACAGATTATAAACAAAGTTCAACCGACGGTTGAGAAAACCTTGTTACGACATAATATATTTGTTAATGCGTATTTATTGTTATATACATGACTTGCTATTATTTATAGTTTAATATAATATACGGAAGGGGGTGAGGTTCACTGAAGGAACAGCGCAGCAGCAGTGTGTGGTGTGCGGATGTCATGGCTGAACGTTGACGTAATTTTCTAAACTTGTCTTTACCGCATAATCGTATATGCGGTTTTTCACGTATTTCGCTAAATATTACTGAAGAAAGAAGGTAAACAAATTCCAGTTAATGTATTCTTATTTGATTTACTTCGTGCTGTAACATACAATCATTATCTAGAGTATTTTATTTCATAATTTCGATTTGTTAGTGACATGTCGGTGAAGTATTTGGCACTTGAACGCCACGCCCTGCACAGTGAAATTAGATGATTTTGGATTTAGGAACGTATTAAAATACGTACTTATACTAGTTAAAATATTGCAACAATTGTACTTGTTACATTTAGCGTGGGCATTTTGATATCTTTTGCATGTTAAGCCTTCATTTCTTGATGGAAATCGATAATACTGCATGGTACAATCCGAGCACAATATGATAGACCTGTTGTTCCAACATAATTTCTAAGCCTTTATTAAATTCTTCGCGAGCACATCGAATTCAAAAATGATTCATCTGCTCTAGAGTATGTAGACATACAGTATGTCTACAGTATTCATTTATGTATGATGTTGTAATAATTATAATCTAATCCTACTAATAGATTAGTGATATCACCACACCCACACCCAACCCACCAAAGTGATATCTACCAACTGATGAGATACATGGTTCATCTGAATGAGCAAGCTTTGCAGTAACGATTATCTTTTTTGTAGGATCAGTAGGCGACTAGGTAGTAAGGTAGGAGTACTGTAGGTAGGTACCTAGTCTTATAAGAGCCGGAACAAATTACAGTTATATTTGCAGATCCCTACCCTACCGGTTCCATTCACCATGGACCCAATCACACCGAAAGAAGTGAAGGTGCTGGAGAGTGCTGAAGATATTCAGAATCGACGTGAGCAAGTGCTACATCGTTACGTCGACTTCAAGTCGGAAGCGCGCACGAAGCGTGAAAAGCTCGAAGATTCACGACGATTCCAGGTAGGTGTACAAGCGTGGAATAAAGTAGTTGTGCTGGTTGTCTCTCTCTGCTCCATATAAAAACATGTTTATGTTATGAGTCAGAGTTATGTTATGAGTCTGAAAGAGGCAGAATAACACGGTCTTTTTTCCACCACTGTAACCTACTAATAGATTTCCTATTAAATCACATCAAATCTGTCTGCGTCAGAGCAATGTAATTCGAAATGATTTTACACCTACTTGCCTACATTTTCAATTTTTATTGTGTTTGCAGTAAATTTTATTTATTTATAAAAATAAGTTATTCAATATTATGAAAATATCTTATTAGGCTGCCGCTGCCTACCTACCAAATTTTTCTTTTGAGTAGGTAGGCAAAGTAAACATTTATGATTTTTTTTGTCTACCTTGAAGGAAATAAGATAACTAGGCCAAGTGATTAAACATGTTAATACCTGGTAATATTAAAAGGATGGGAGATTAAGCCAAGGGCATCACATTACATAAGAGCATGATAAAACTAAATGCTTCAGATAACAGTAGATAGATTGACATTATTATCTCAGTTTAGGTATTTATGAGTAATTAATCTATCTACTGTCAGCTGTCGGTATTAATAATTAATGTAGCTACCAAAGCACACATTCTAAATGTTGAAGACCAGCAGCTTACCTTGTTGAAAGATATTTTGCTGACCTTGGCTAGTAGTATATTACCTCTCTACACTCTCAATTAACGATGCATCTTGTTTGCAGTATTTCAAACGAGATGCTGATGAACTGGAGTCATGGATTCACGAGAAGCTCCAAGCCGCTTCCGACGAGAGCTACAAAGATCCGACCAACTTGCAAGTACGTGGACCTGAAACGATTTCAAAAGGATTGTAAAATTTATGAACAGGTTTTTGACTAATGGGGTTTAACGTTTGATTTCAGGCCAAGATCCAGAAGCATCAGGCTTTTGAAGCCGAAGTGGCAGCTCACAGCAATGCAATCGTAGTTTTGGACAACACTGGAATGGAGATGATCAATCAGTCCCACTTTGCATCTGAAATGATACGCAGACGTCTTGGTATGACACTTTCCGATAACTCTTACTACAGTGAATGAATCAAGTGATTACTGACTGTCTCCTCCCATCCTAGAAGCCCTCCTTGCTCTCCAGGATTCTTCTACATCAAAGGATCTGTCCTTCAGGTCTACGAGTTTAACTCCCTTACCTACGTAGATGGATGACCTCTACACCACATGGAGTATTCCACTTCCTCATCTCCTGTCATTATTCACTATCTGTGAGTTTCATCCTCCTCATATGACCAAATAATATAATGTCTGTCAATTTCTTCATGGTCACATTTTGTACAATCACTCTTCATGCGTGTTTATTAAAACCCAGCATTCAAAATTCTTCTTAATTACCTGTCTACCTACCTGTTAAAAGAACAAATACCTAGCAGATGTCTACATCCTCTATTTGCATGTAATAATACTTTTCATTTGCTGTTTTCAACAGAGGAGCTGCATCGTCTGTGGGAACTTCTTCTCTCCAAGCTGGCCGAGAAGGGAATGAAATTGCAACAAGCTCTCGTTCTCGTGCAATTCTTGCGTCAGTGTGATGAAGTCATGTTCTGGATCAACGACAAAGTAAACGCAATTATACATTATTTAAATTGTTATAAAGCAATAGTTTGACAAAATTGAATTGGTTTTTACAAAAAAGAATGAATTTACAAATAATTGCTTTAATTTCCAATAGGAGACATTCATTACGACCGATGAGTTTGGACACGACCTTGAACACGTCGAGGTGCTGCAACGCAAGTTCGACGAGTTCCAGAAGGACATGGCATCTCAGGAATATCGTGTCACCGAAGTAAACGAGCTTGGCGACAAACTGGTCGTCGAGGGTCACCCGGAACGAGACACCATCTTTCAACGAAAAGAGGTTTGTATGAAACTCTATGTTTTCATTTATGTTATGAAAACACGTGAAAACTGTTATAGAGAACTCTATGTTCTATGTTTTCATTACTCAACGTTTTAACATGATTGTATTCGTCTTTGGCAGGCATTGAATGAAGCCTGGATGCGCCTGAAGCACTTGGCGTTGAAGAGACAGGACAAGCTATTTGGCGCCCACGAAATCCAGCGTTTCAACCGAGATGCCGACGAGACTGTGGCCTGGATCTCCGAGAAAGATGTTGTACTTTCTTCAGATGATTACGGCAGGGATTTAGCAAGTGTGCAAACACTGCAGGTGAGGCATGAATTACTGCGATGATGGGAGGAAAAATTTTAGCCGGAGAGTCTTGCCCTCGTTTAAACTTTTCAACTTTCCTCCTGACATTTGACCTTCTCCACAGCGCAAGCACGAAGGCGTCGAGCGTGACTTGGCAGCTCTGGAAGACAAAGTAACGACTCTGGGTCAAGAGGCAGATCGTCTCTGTGGCATTCACGCCGACCACGGCGAGCAGATCACTGCCAAACGAGACGAGATCGCTGCCTACTGGGAGAGCCTCACGACCAAGGCCAAGGAGCGACGACAGAAGCTGGACGAGTCGTACTATCTTCATCGGTTCCTGGCTGACTTCCGAGACCTCATCTCTTGGATCAACGACATGAAGTCTATCATCTCGGCTGACGAACTTGCCAAGGATGTGGCCGGCGCCGAGGCCTTGCTTGAGAGACACCAAGAGCACAAGGTTCGTAATAAAAGCAAAATGGAAAATATAAATTAGCAAAATATTGTCACTTTCGTTAGGTAGGTAGGAATAAGTTTTTTATTTAGTTATTTTGAGCAAGAGTATCTAGCAGTGGCTAGATACTTGATACGAGAACTTGATAATTTCTTGATCAGTGCCTATGAATCATTTAATTTGGTACAAAATCATTAATGTGTAACAGTGTAACCTTCTTCTAAAAAGACTATTTTATTTCTTTGATAATAATCTTATCTATAATTGACGTTTTAGCAACCTCAATTAAAGTTGTGTGAGAGACAATGGAATAAACTCAGCCTGTTCTCCTGCAGGGTGAGATCGACGCTCGAGAGGACAGTTTCCGAGCCACTGCCGAGGCCGGACAGCTGCTGCTCGATCGCGAGCACTACGCCTCCGACGAAGTGAGAGACAAGCTGGTGGTGTTGACCTCGGAGAAGAGCTCGCTGTTGACCATGTGGGAGGAGCGTCGCATTCTCTACGAGCAGTGCATGGACTTGCAGCTGTTCTACCGCGACACCGAGCAGGCTGACACATGGATGGCCAAGCAGGAGGTGAGAACGTTGATATTGTGTGATCACTTGGTTGTTCATGTTGCCGCTGCAGCATTGTAGTACTAGGCCATTCTCGTCCTTCCTAGTGTTGTTTGGTTGATAACACAAGAATAATACAAAAATAATTTCAGTCACTCGAGGATCTAAGAATATAGTATTGGCTTTAATCAAGTGTCTCTTCCGCAGGCTTTCCTTGCCAACGAAGACTTGGGCGACTCGCTCGACTCAGTGGAGGCTCTCATCAAGAAGCACGAGGACTTTGAGAAGTCGTTGGCTGCTCAGGAGGAGAAGATCAAGGCTCTCGATGAGTTTGCCACCAAGCTGATCGAGGGGCAACACTATGCAGCAGATGACGTTGCTCAGAGAAGAGAGATGGTGAGTATTATTACATGATACCGTGGGCAAAATGCTGGCGATAGACATTGATGTGCACGACAAATTATAATTATTACATAATAATTTACCTACAACAATTTACTGTTAAGATCATCTGACCTGCCATCAAAGGTAATGCATATCTCTATTTCAAACAGTTGTTGGAGCGTCGCTCAGCACTACAAGAGAAGTCCTCGCAACGCCGAGCGATCCTCGATGACTCGTACCGTCTGCAACAGTTCGAGCGAGACTGCGATGAGACCAAGGGCTGGATCAACGAGAAACTCAAGTTCGCCACTGATGACAACTACTTGGTATGCTATGCCCATAATCTAACATCTTTCCTAATGGCAAGTACCCAGCCAGAGTACACCTATTGGTAGAGCTCCGTATATTTCGCACATCGCGATAACGCGATATCTTTATATCTTGTATTTTCTTGGAATATGAGCACGAATTACGTCATTCTAAACCCAATTCTGCAAGATTTGAATCGCGAAATAAAACGAAATATGCCATTATTGCGAAATAACACCGAAATCGACTATATTTTTGTAATACATCGCGAAATCCCACAAATGTTGTTCAGTTTTCAGAAATGTTTACAAAAAATGTTGAAACTCAACCTAAAACTTCCTATTTTACGCATAATTCATGGAAATATCCACATTCCGCGGAGAAAGCAAGCGCGCTTGTTGGTGACATTTCAAGGTTAAACCCTGCTCATACATTTGGTAACTGCGCAGGCGCTAGGAATCAGCTGTTCCTGTTCCCCCCATCGCACGAGGCAGCGATATGGCGGCGGGCGGCCATTTTAGTTGTAGTGCCACTGTATTATTAAATTATTATTATCATTATTGTGCACAAAACAATTTTACTTGTGTTTTTTTTTTTTTACTGTGTACACAATGCCGAAACCAACAGTTACAGCCGCGTCTAGGGCTTCAGAGTTCAGGAGTGACGGGTTTTACGTGAGTGACGGAAAACTTTTGATGTGCCGGTTTTGCAACTGCAGACTAGAACTCAGGTGCAAGGACACACTGATGAAACACGTCGCATGTAAACGCCATTCAGAGTTCCTACTTAAATAAATACACTTTTATTTACTCTAAACTCTTGTTTGTGTTCTTATTTGTTACTTAGATTGCCTGTAATGTTTAGTGGTTAATGTTTAGCATTGAATCTAGGGATTGGTTACTATATAATTTTTGACAGAAATATTACTTTATTGATTTGCCACTAAATTCTATAAAACCGCTAAAAAACGAAATTTGGGTTTCTAAAAACGAAATTGGTAAAATAATAAACCCATTTTCACGGGGCTCTACCTATTGGCCACTGTTTTGCTGTTTGACTAATAGAAAAGCTAGAAGCTTTCATCTATCCCGTTTGTTGTAAAAACTTCTTGCGCTGCCATGCCATGTATAAGTGAGGTATCCATAATATTGATTGGACTTACCAGTGGTCTTCTTTCTTTCAGGATCCCACTAACTTGAACGGCAAAGTTCAGAAACACCAGAACTTCGAGCAGGAACTGAATGCTAATAAGTCCCGCATGGATGAAATCACATCGACTGGACAAGAGCTCATCGAGTGCAACCATTACGCCTCAGGTAGCTGCATTTTAATAGACCAAAACAGAAATGACTAGCGCTCTCGTTCGGTACTAAAACCGACCTCGCTGGCTCGGTCGGAATCCGTGTGACAGCCGCCCCTCCTCCATGTTCTTTGTAGCAGGATGTTTTGGTATTATGTTAACACTCAAATAATCTGAATCTTTTGCAAGACATATGACCACTATCAGCTTGTATTTCCAATAACCATATCTGATGGAATTTCCAAACAGAACCACGTAATTAAACTAGAGACAGCTGCCGGGAATGGTTCGCGCGTCGAGGTGTCACACGCTTGACCTTGAGGCAGTGCATGCGCAGACACATCTTACTTAGTTCATGTGGTGGCGCTGGAAACTTTCTGTTTTGGTCTATTATCAAACAATAATAGTAATCTTACTACAACTCAAGATTCATAATTTTTTCAAATCTGTTCTCTTATCTAGCCTAATTCTCTTGGATTTATTCTAATCAATGCAATGTTCCCCTTGCAGACCGCATCCAGCAGCGCATGGACGAGATCCTACGCCTGTGGGAGTCGCTGGACACCGCCACTGGCAAGAAGGGCTCCAAGCTGCAGGAAGCCTCGCAGCAGCAGCAGTTCAACCGCACGGTGGAGGACGTGGAGCTATGGCTGTCCGAGATCGAGGGCCAGCTGCTCAGCGAGGACTACGGCAAGGACCTCACCAGCGTGCAGAACCTGCAGAAGAAGCACGCGCTCCTGGAGGCCGACGTGCTGTCCCACCAGGACCGCATCGAGGGGATCCGTGTCAACGCCAGCCAGTTCGTCGAGAGGGGACACTTCGATGCAGATAACATCAAGGCCAAGGAGGTATGTACTGAACTTATTTTCTAAACTTCCTTTGGAATCTGTAACTGGGAGTGAGTGGAAAACACAATGTGATAACTTTGTTCAGTAATAAAATGTGCAATAAACCTTTTGCGGACAGGAACGAGAAATATTTGGAACAAAGTCATTAATCAACTCATAGATATTAATTCATATGCTAGAGAAATTAGTGCCTCCTAAGTTTGACCGACACTGAACTATTTGGAGCATTTGTATGTATTTAGCTTTCGTACAGGTGAATAAGTGCTTAGGTATGGAAGTTTTTGAGATGGTTTATGATGAACTTTATTGCAGGATGCACTAACTGAGCGCTACACAAACCTGCAACGTCCGATGAACACTCGCAAGCAGCGTCTCTTCGACTCTCTGCAAGTGCAGCAGTTGTTCCGAGACATCGAGGACGAGGAAGCATGGATCAGGGAGAAGGAACCAGTTGCCGCTTCTACCAACCGAGGTGGGTACCATATCCGTATGATAATTGAGATTAATGCCCTACTGAAAATTCAAATGTAATTTTTGTTATTGACTCATTGGGCTGCAATGACTTCTGCATTGAGAAGGATGACAGTTTCAGTTTGATGAATGACGACAGACATGGTTTGTCATGTTTTTCATAGGGTTTGTTAACTGACAACACAACATAAATGTTGTTAAAAACTCGAAACAACTCTTGGAACTACACCAGTAATGCGTTAAAATTAGAGGTCGGATTCGGGTAATGTTTTGTACCCGGGTACCCGCTTTAATTACCCGGGTAATAAATAACTAAAAAAAAATATATATATATAATTTTTTTTTTATTTTTATTTTTTTTTAAATGTTTTGAAATTTGTTGCATTGAGCCCGCCGCCCTATCCGTGTCCTTGGGGAGAGATACACAACGTCCATACAATGGAAGGTTGAACACAATGCATCCCCTCCATCAATAATCCATCCTCAACTCACCAGCATTCTCATGAAATTACTTAGTAAATTCTTTATTTAGCATATTTTGCTATTTGTTCTAATACATCATCATTTCAATACAAAAATAGGTAATACATTTAACACAGTAGGTAATAGGTACAGTGCTAATACAGTAGGTACATTAACACATTACAATACAAATTATTAGGTACATTTAAAATTATCACTTCCGCAATCTACCTATCATAACCAGAATCCTACATTTTCATGTGGTAGTGGAGTTAACAGTTTATTTTTTACAATGAATTTACACTAACAATGAATTTACAAACCAATTATTGGTTGGGATTGTTGAGATTTGGGAAATATGAATAAATATTAAATTCAGTTAATATAACTATAAACAATGCAGCTGGTGATTAAGTGGCAGCATTCGCAAATAATGCAAACAAACCTAATAACTAAAAAAAAAAAAAAATTTTTTTTTTTTTTTTTTTGATACCCGAGTACCCGCCATTGTACCCGGGTAATGGCGTACCCGGGTACCCGGTTTGTACCCGGGTACCCTAACTGACCTCTAGTTAAAATAAACTGCACAATATTTCGCGAGTGCTTCGACTCGCTTCGTCCGGTGCCTACTGAATAATGATGAGCTCACTCACACGCCCCTAGTCAACTCAACCGTCAAAACAACATCCCCAGCCCGACACAACTAGCACTATCTGTGGGTTTAGTCAACAATTAAATACAAACGCCCTCTATCAAGCAACCCACAAACCAAGCCAGTCAATGCCCCTAGGCATTCTGCTGGATGCATTTGACCGATGACGACAACAAGGAACGCCACGATTCATCAAAAAAGCAACTGCTCTGGCTAATAACACTATTCCCACACGCGATGAAAGCCGCCTCAATAAACCTACGTTTTTTAGTATCCTCTTCATTGTACATTTTTCTGGCCGCATCCCATTGAAAATTATGACACTGTCCAAGCGTGCTCAGCAACTAATGAAGTACGAATTTTGTGGTTTTTTTACATTCTTTTTATGCTCCTCTATACGAATAGATAACGGTCTACCTGTCTCGCCAATGTAAACATCTCCACACTGACGCAGTACTGGTGTAGTTCCAAGAGTTGTTTCGAGTTTTTAATTATCATTACCCAGTACATTATCTTCGTAATTTTTAAACTTATAAATGTTGTTGTTTCCTCTCAACTTTTAGCTTGTGATTGGTTAAAGGAGACAATTTTATGGCATTATTCCAGCCAACATTAAACTCCCTATAAGGAAAATTTATCATTCTTAAACTGCTTATTTGAGAGGTGAAGTTTGCACTACCTACCTATAAATGTGAAGTTTGCACCAAGACGACAATCATAAGTACCTATAAATGTGATGTTTGCAGGCCGTGACTTGATCGGCGTGCAGAACTTGATCAAGAAGCACCAGGCCGTGTTGGCGGAGATCAGCAACCACGAGAACCGCGTCGACGCCGTGAGCCAGTCGGGTCGCCAGATGATCGACGACGGCCACTTCGCCACCAACGAGATCCGCCAGCGCGTGAACACGCTCGACGACCACTGGGCTCAGCTCAAGGACAAGGCTCGGCAGCGCAAGCAGGACCTCGAGGACTCGCTCCAAGCGCACCAGTACTTCGCAGACGCCAACGAGGCGGAGTCGTGGATGAAGGAGAAGGAGCCCATTGTGTGCAACATCGATTATGGTATGCTACTCTTAATCTTATAATTAAACCTGCATTTTTTCTAATTTTTCCCAGAATTGTATATCTTGATTTTTTATTTGTTACCTAGTTTATTTACCTAGTTTATTTTTCACTCGATTATCTGATTTTTCACAAACATTGTGAATATACCTACTACTTAAAATGTTATCTTTCAGTTATGTTAGGTACACTACACAAAATTAATATTAAACATGAAACATGAACAATAATGAGAGAAAATAAAATGGCCCTAGAACTGTCAATCAGAAAATAAAAGCATCTTCTGAATGTCAATGTGTGTCCCACTAGGCAAGGATGAGGACTCCGGCGAAGCTCTGCTGAAGAAGCACGAGGCTCTGGTGTCGGACTTGGAGGCGTTCGGGAACACCATCTCCGGGCTGCACGAGCAGGCTCAAGGTTGCCGGCAGCAGCAGACACCCGTCGTCGACATCTCGGGCAAGGAGTGTGTCGTCGCTCTGTACGACTACACCGAGAAGTCTCCTCGCGAGGTGTCAATGAAGAAGGGCGACGTGTTGACTCTGCTCAACTCAAATAACAAGGTGAGATGAGATCCTGCAGAAACTTGATATTAGTAGACAGTATGGTATGCTATCAGCAACAGACTGGGCTGACCATGCCCAGGATTTGATGAGCTCCAACTTCTTGAATATGTAACTGATCGTGGTTTCTGTGCCAGGATTGGTGGAAGGTGGAGGTGAACGATCGCCAAGGCTTCGTGCCGGCCGCCTACGTCAAGAAGATTGATGCCGGCCTCACAGCCTCTCAGCAGAACCTTGCCGACAACAACTCGATCGCGGCAAGACAGAACCAGATCCAGAGCCAGTACGACGCGCTGCTTGCACTTGCACGAGAACGCCAGAACAAGCTCAACGAGACAGTCAAGGCATACGTCCTCGTGCGCGAGGCCGCTGAACTCTCCAACTGGATCAAGGACAAGGAGAACTACGCCGAAGTCGCAGATGTCGGCGAGGATTTGGAACAGGTAAGAGAAACTATCCATTGTGAGATAGAATTAGATTGGATTATTTGTCTATCTGTATGACCTGCGCATGAAGTAGACCCTCTCATATACAAATGGTTCAGTGAACAAGAACTTCGCACCTATTTCAGTAGTTGTTGTGGCAAGAGTGTTTTAATGTTTATTTTCGATGTTATTCCAGGTGGAGGTGATGCAGAAGAAGTTCGATGACTTCCAAGCCGACCTGAAGGCCAACGAGGTCCGTCTGGCGGACATGAACCAGATCGCCATGCAGCTGATGAGTCTCGGGCAGACCGAAGCCGCACTCAAGATCCAGACACAGATCGAGGTACCATTTAGACTATGTCTTAAGCATTCATAAGCATAACTCCCAAGACTATTGCGGTGGTAATCTTTCATTAGGTTGGAAAATTAGATGACTAGTTGGTCTATTGATTATAAAAACATGTTTTTTAAAATAGTACTGTACAAGAAACAGTATTGTAATACTAACATCTAGATAAGTGCCTTCCACAAACTAGTATGCAAACCCCTGTGTAAGACTTGTTCTGACCTCACATCGTTTGCCTCCAGGACTTGAACACAAAGTGGACGTCGCTGCAGCAGCTGACCTCGGAGCGAGCCACACAGCTGGGCTCGGCGCACGAGGTCCAGCGCTTCCACCGAGATGTGGACGAGACCAAGGACTGGATCCAGGAGAAGGACGACGCACTCAACAACAACGACCTTGGCAAGGACCTGCGCAGCGTCCAGGCTCTGCAGCGCAAGCACGAGGGCTTGGAGCGAGACTTGGCCGCCCTCGGCGACAAGGTTAGACTCTTGTTCTGATGCTTATCTCGGAGTGTGTGAAACAATAATTGTTAGTGACGTGACAAAAAATATGTCTTGGGACTTGGTTGAAATTCCAGTGACTTTCCAACTAGGTATACTTGGGCTGAGGAGGAAGTTAGCACAGCCCTGTGACTAAAACCAACTATTCTTTGGATTACATGCACAACACTTCAAGTTTCTATTTTTTATGGGTTGTATGGGTTTATGGGTTCTTAAACGTAATTTAAATTTAACCAAAATTTAATATTATAATTTCTATTGAATAAATTATTATATTCTAATGTAAGGTATTATTGACCTATTTGCTTGAGAGATTACTAATGCATGCTGACTGTGTCTCCATTTTAACTTCGTTGCAAGCGTTATCAAAACAATAGGTCTGTTCGTCGAGATGCTCGAAACTGCTCCAAGCAGCTTGGAACAGGTGATTCTGTTCGTCGGGCTGCAGAGAGTATAGGGCTGGAGCAACTTTGCTCTCATTCAGAGCAGTTCGGAGCAAGCTCAACGAACAGGCCTAGTGTTAACGGGAACTTGATTCGCCACAAACCCTTCACATTGGCTCATGCTAAACGATGTTTCCTCCCTCAGATCCGCCAGCTGGACGAGACAGCGAATCGGCTGATGCAGACGCACCCCGAGACCGCGGACCAGACGTACGCCAAGCAGAAGGAGATCAACGAGGAGTGGACGCAGCTGACCGCCAAGGCCAACAGCCGCAAGGAGAAGCTGCTGGACTCGTACGACCTGCAGCGCTTCCTCAGTGACTACCGCGACCTCATGTCCTGGATCAACAGCATGATGGGACTCGTCTCCAGCGACGAACTCGCCAACGACGTCACCGGCGCCGAGGCATTGCTCGAGAGACACCAGGTACATAGTCACAAGTAACTGTTATAAACTAGTTAATTGTGAAATATTATTTAATTTTCTTTTTACTTGCAATCATGAAGCGTGCTTTTTCAACGAACGTGAAACCAAGGTACTTGACAAGTCGAATAACCATTATTTTGTGAGTTGATGTGTGCTGAAATATAGGATCCTGAAACACTCATCATTACACGTTCTATCATCAAAACATTTGAAATGTCATTTAATTTGAGATTGTTAGGCCATGAACCACTACATTTACCTTGAAGAAGGTTTTTGGCTATAGTTCGACCAGCAATCTATGAAAAATTTCACTATTATTGTTAAACATTGAACACTGATAAATACAGACACTGCCAAAATGTGAATTCTATCCAAGTTTTACTAGGTAGTCAATTTTGAACATTGGTGATATTGGTGAAGAGGACAAGAACACAAATACCGTATTAACTCGTGTATAAGACGCACTCGTGTATAAGACGCACCCTTGTTTTGAGAAGTCTATTTTAAGAAAACACTTAGCATGCGTCTATAAGACGCAGTAAAATGATGAAAAACATTGTGTGTTTGTATACATGATATCCATCTAAATGTTGGTTTTCCAGCTAACTAAGCTATTTGAATGAAAATCACTGCCAACTTGTTTTAACAAACAGTAATTTCCTGCTTCTGAGAAAGGGGGGAGGGGAGTCTCTTCCCAGCAGCTGTTGCTTGCTCTAAGAGGCATGCACCTGCCTTTCCTCTGCATTCCAAAACAAACCCAACTCCTCTCCTCCCCTTCCATTAAGATCGCCATTCAACAGTGTTTAGTCTATTTTATGTCGTCAGAGCAATGTTTTCAGACGTAAACATATATTTTGTCTCCTGATCTAAATGCAAGGGGAAACATTTTGTTGCACAAATGTAATATGTTAATAGTGTTGTGTCTAGACACAGTATGAGTAGTCCAGACAGAGTGAGAGGGAAAGGCAGAGAGAGACAACATGTGGCAGTCTACCACAGCTCTGTTTACAAACATCCACCTTGGATTTACTGGGAAAAAAGCTTGGTATGCGTGTATAAGACGCAGGGCTGTTTTCAGAATCAAAATATTGACATATAATTGCGTCCTATACACGAGTTAATACGGTAGTACTATTAGAATTGCCATGTTATACTACACCTCTCTTAATTTTCTGTGACTTCTGACCATAAAATCTCTCAATTTCCGACATAATTTGCTGACATTTTGTCATGTTTTTCTCCGTCTAGAACCATCGAGCTGAGATTGACGCTCACTATGGTGTCTCACCACAGGTACACTAGTTGGCATTAGTGTGCAGTTTTCCTAACATAGCACTACGATAGACACTCACAACATCTCTCATCAGCCCTACATTGCCCAGTAACATAGCTGTCACAAATAGTGGAATTGCTATGACACAACTAATATTGTCTTTTCAGGTACCTAGTAAGTTTTAGATTCCCTATGAATTGAGCATAATACCTACTAGAGATGTCTAATAACATTATTCCAGTCAGACCCTATTTTTAATGTTTCAAACCAATAACTGCTATGCTTTTGTGTCAGAATGAAGCTTGAATGTTAGACAGTTAGCATGTAGTTGTCATAATAATAAAATTAAATGTGAAGCAACCATTTAATTTGTAAATTCCAATTTTTTAATTTAATTTTATACCTAGGTGGGTATAAGTACCTAGTACCTACCTAGAGAAAAAAAAATAATTAAATTTGCAATTTTGTGCCAAGGCATTGTAAAGACTGCTTCAATATCTACTGTGTGTGCTGGCTGACCAATCATTCCTCGACCCACTTCTGAGACTGTGTTTGTGTAACCTGTGATGTGTATGGAATGCTTTAACGCAGCAGACCCATATATTCTGATGCACGTTAACCACGCCGTTGTGTTGCAGGAACACCGCACCGAGGTGGATGCACGCGCGGGCACATTCCAAGCCTACGAGCTGTTTGGTCAGCAGCTTTTGCAGTCTGGCCACTACGCCAGTCCTGAGATCCAGGAGAAGATCGAGAGCATGACGGAGGCCAGGCAGGAGCTGGAGAAGTAAGATTTCTATATTGGTTTATTTATTAGATGTCAAATCGTTGAGTGTACCAACCAAATCTAACATGGATGTGTCTCTCAGGGCTTGGATTGCTCGTCGCATGCAGCTGGACCAATGCCTTGAGCTGCAGCTGTTCTACCGCGACTGCGAGCAGGCCGAGAACTGGATGTCCGCCCGAGAAGCGTTCCTCGCTGCCGAGGAGGTTGATTCGAAGGGCGACAATGTAGAGGCCCTCATCAAGAAACACGAGGACTTTGACAAAGCTATCAACGCTCATGTGAGTACAGTGTCTCGTTATATATGTGCAGTACTAGTAAGAGATTTATTGTTACTAATCTGGTTGATTGTCGATCCTTCAGGAAGAGAAGATCGCTGCTCTACAGACTCTGGCCGATCAGCTGATTGCTGCCGATCACTATGCCTCGCAGCCAATTGATGACAAGCGCACGCAAGTGCTGGACCGGTGGCGCCATCTCAAGGAGGCGCTCATCGAGAAACGCTCCAAGCTTGGCGAGTCTCAGACTCTGCAGCAGTTCAGGTATTTACTTGAAGCTAGCAGATAATTAGTGTAGAGTGGTATACAATACAACCAATCAATGTAGATTGGTAGATTACAATAAATAAATAAATATCGCGACCCTGCTTCCAACTATTGTCGGGTCAGGGGGTGGGATGATCCCACCAATGTTCTAGGGCACTTGTGATCTCAGAGCCGACTTGCCAAGTCCGACACTCCACACTTCTTCAATCTCTTCTTCCACTTCTTCAGGCTCCTCTCTTTCCACCAGTTCCCTCCATCTCTCTCTGTCTTCCCACCACTTCTCTGTTGTAATTACTCCCCAACACTCTCCTCTGTCTTCTGCCGCTGCCTCTATTCCGTTGATCCATTTAGTTCTAGGTCTTCCTGCCTTTCTTCTGCCACCCATGTTTTAGAATATTTGTTCGAGAGTTAAACTTCCAGAGGTACCTACTCCTCCACAATCTAAGCAATATGTTAATTTCAAATAATGAATACAAATGCTTGAAATGTCAATTACGACAATGTCAACAAATAAACAAGTCAAATTTAATGGCAGTAGATAAGAAGCGAGCAGTAACCCCATTAGATAACGTTGTGTCTGGCTGGCAACTTGGTCAACTCTTGTTGCTTTGTTAGTCGGGACGCCGACGAGATGGAGAACTGGATCGCCGAGAAGCTCCAGCTGGCCACCGAGGAGAGCTACAAGGATCCGGCCAACATCCAGTCGAAGCACCAGAAACACCAGGCGTTCGAGGCCGAGCTTGCGGCTAATGCTGACCGCATCCAGAGCGTGCTGGCCATGGGTCAGAATCTCATTGACAAGAAGCAGTGTGCTGGATCTGACGAGGCCGTTCAGGTGAGTTGGAGAACTAGAGTTTCATCAACAACAAGAGACTTCATTGAGGCTCCAAGAATGTATATTCTAATATTTATTTTTTAGTCTGTTTCTTACTTATTTTATTTTTAAAAAATGTCTGTGGTCAATGGGGTATATTCGGGACTTTTGATTATATTCATAGATATAGATTTGTTTTATTATGAGGAGTATGGTGTGGTTCAGTTTTTAATATGTAGGTATCCAAGTTAAAAATTGTGCCAGATTTTTTTTTTTTTTATGTCTGACATATTCAGCCTAAAGCGAGTTATTGTCACAATTTTTGCACCGTCAAGATAGATCTTGTTATGCAGTGCAAATTTAGTTATCCGTAATGAATCTGATAGTTCACCTTAATCGTATCGATTCCAATTATTTGCAAAAAGTATGTGTTTTAAGCCCTATCCTAATTAGATTTCATGTGTACACTTTCTATTGCATATTTGTTTAAAAAAGTGCTATTGTAAAGAGTCTATTTTTACCGAGGAGTTCTCATTACAGTAGGCAATGCAAGTTGAGTGTACAAAGTCTTGAACTGTATCTCTTGTCACAGGCTCGCCTGGCATCGATCGCCGACCAGTGGGAGTACCTGACGCAGAAGACAACCGAGAAGACCGTCAAGCTGAAGGAAGCCAACAAGCAACGGACGTACATCGCCGCCGTCAAGGATCTCGACTTCTGGCTCGGTGAAGTGGAGTCGCTGCTGACGTCCGAGGACTCTGGCAAGGATCTTGCTTCCGTGCAGAACCTCATCAAGAAACACCAGCTCGTGGAGGCTGATGTGCAAGCCCATGACGACCGAATCAAAGGTATGTGTGACACTGTGGATTTGTTGCAGAGCACAAATCAGATAAACAACTATAAACCTGAGTGATGGCAGCTCTACGAGACTACGACTGCTGAAACATAGTGAAAAACGGCTCTTATAAGAGCCATTCATCTTCAGTTATTAATTACGATAATTAAATTGTCAGGTTCAAATGTATACAATGTTCCGTATTTTGTGCTCTTCTCCAATCATTCTGTTTTGGTGTACTACGCAGACATGAATGGTCAGGCTGATTCGCTGATCGAGAGCGGCCAGTTCGACACAGCCAGCATCCAGGAGAAGCGTCAGTCGATCAACGAACGCTACGAGAGGATCAAGAATCTGGCGGCTCATCGACAGGCTCGACTCAATGAGGCCAACACGCTGCACCAGTTCTTCAGGGACATCGCCGATGAGGAGTCGTGGATTAAGTATGTTGAAGTTCATCTTAGCTTCAATATTCAGTTTTGTTGTTATTTGACACTGAATCTGTGCAGTACACTTATTACTCAATACAAAGTGACTACAGTGGAACCTCCTTAGTACATTTCTCCTACATTTTTCACCCTAATACGTTTTTTTCAAAAGGTCCTGGCATTCTCCCATAAGAACACATGTTAAATTGTTTCTTTAGTTTTTCGCGTTAGTATGTTAAAAATTCTGGTCCCTTGAAGCAAATAACTAAGAATAGTATGTTTTTCATTCCATTTTCAACCCATTTTGGTACATAATTAATGTCAGAAAACACACCTCAGTTTTTGGAAGTCTGTTTTTGACAAAAACACTTTGTATGTGAAAATAAACCATGGGGATATGTGAAAAAAACAATCATTTGTCAGGACCAGACTATACTTCCATCTATTTTACACTTGAGTTGAGTGACAGGTCCTTTGAGTACTTGACATGGGTTGGCCTCAGCTGTTATCTTGAGAAGGGGGAAACATGAATAGTGTGTCTTTTAAAATTTATTGAAACATTATCATCCATCAACACTTCAGGACTGAGTAGAGGGGGCCCACCCTTGAGTGTTTTTTCCATTTCAAATGGGAGATAAGACATTAAACCACAATCTAAAAATATTGATCTTCAAAAAAAAACATTGACCCGCGACTAGACCCCTTTTTTATGAAATTTCTATAGTACGTTTTTCACTTTAGTACTTTTTAACCTGGTCCCTTCAAAAACGTACTAACGAGGTTCCACTGTATTATATTGCATCCTCATTGTTGCATTTTAAATTTTGCACTCACGACGTACAAGTTGGAGACAGAACTGCAGAAAAAACTTATCGATCTAACTAGAATTTGAACCCTGATCATTTAGTTACAGGCAGGAAGTCATATTTTCTCTACAACAGAGCTTCTTCCTAATTAGTTGACATTGATTGATTTTGTTTTCCAGGGAGAAGAAGCTGCTGGTCGGTTCGGACGACTACGGTAGAGACTTGACTGGAGTGCAGAACCTGAAGAAGAAGCACAAACGTCTGGAGGCGGAGCTCGCATCTCATGAGCCGGCCATTCAGTCTGTGCAGGAGGCCGGGGAGAAGCTGATGGATGTGTCCAACCTGGGTGTGCCGGAGATCGAGCAGGTATACCAACCAAATCATTCTAGTCCAGCTAAACTAGATCTATCCATTTAACATAACTTCTAGCATTGACTGTGTGTTTCTGTCCGCAGCGCTTGCGCTTGTTGAACCAGGCCTGGGCAGAGTTGAAGCAGCTGGCCGCAACTCGAGGACAGAAGCTGGACGAATCGCTGACGTATCAACAGTTCTTGGCCAAGGTCGAGGAGGAGGAGGCATGGATCAGGTAAGCACTTGCATCCGAGGATTGCAGGAGATTAGCTAGCGTCCATGATATTATAGAATCCTTGCATCGTTAGGCTACATTATACTATTTTTACTTAACAAATTATTTTTCATGAATAATGCAGTAGGAAATTTTATTGTTCAATTTATATTACAAATTTCCTTAGAGAGCTTATCCTCGAGTAAGAATTTTTTTAGACGATTATTTTGCAGTCGTGCACATGCTGGGAAGGTGCCCTACTAATAGGGCACGCCTGCCTCCTTCCCACCTACCATCCTTACCTATTCTTCACCATCATATCCCAATCATCATCATAATCATTCATCCGTACCGTCGCCATTAGCCTCGCTACAGAATAGTGCGTTGTTAAACCTCAATAAAAAAACTATTCGCACACCCCTAAATTATAGTTTTTCTGACTAATGCTTTGTTTTGTGCAGCGAGAAGCAGCAGCTCCTGTCCGTGGAGGACTACGGAGACACGATGGCCGCCGTCCAAGGCCTTCTCAAGAAGCACGACGCCTTCGAGACGGACTTCGCCGCCCATCGCGATCGCTGCGGCGACATCGCCGGCGCCGGCCAGAACCTGATCGCCGACAACAACCACCACTCCGACAGCATTGCCCAGCGCTGCCAACAGCTGCAGAACAAGCTGGACCATCTGGCAGCGCTGGCCGCCCGCCGCAAGGCTCGTCTCATGGACAACTCGGCGTACCTGCAGTTCATGTGGAAGGCCGACGTCGTGGAGTCGTGGATCGCGGACAAGGAGACGCACGTGAGGTCGGAGGAGTACGGCAGGGATCTGTCCACCGTGCAGACGCTGCTCACCAAGCAGGAGACGTTCGATGCTGGTGAGCACTCAACATTACTCCTAACATCTTACAAATTATTGTACTTTCTTTCAAATTATTATTTTTGTGGTTACAAATTACTTAAGTGTAATTTACGCAGACACATTCATCCTTCTTCTGTAATTTAGATCAATCAGTTTAATTACCTACCTAGTTCAATAATATAGCATAATAATATAGCCATTTTTATTTGAAACTTTTTTTAAAGAAGTTACATTCTGGGAGAAAGAAAAGAACTGATCTAACCGAACAATTTTTAAATGTGGCAGAAAGTGCAACCCTTGTAAACACTTCTAGGTATGTTCTCTGCTAGACATGAAATTAAATAACTGTCTTGTTTCCTGCTAGGTCTCCATGCATTCGAGCACGAGGGCATCCAAAACATCACGGCTCTCAAAGACCAGCTGGTGCACGCAAGCCACGACCAAACACCAGCCATCGTCAAACGCCACGGGGACGTCATCGCTCGCTGGCAGAAGCTGCTGGGTGATTCGGACTCGCGCAAGCAGCGCCTTCTCCGCATGCAGGAGCAGTTCAGACAGATCGAGGAACTCTACCTGACGTTCGCCAAGAAGGCGTCTGCTTTCAACTCGTGGTTCGAGAACGCAGAGGAGGACCTTACTGACCCGGTACGATATTTCCTTTATGGCTATTCCTTTGCTATCCTTCTAATAGTTATTTATGACAATTGTTACAGCTATTGCTTATGTAATACTACTGTGCAATAATACTATTATGTATTTGTATATTACGTTTAAAGACTCTATTAATTACAGAACTCAGTTCAATGTTATAAGAATCACTTTATTAGTTTATTGAGTACACATCTTAGATACATCGTAGGCGGCCATTGCGAACTAACTTCCAGACCGTTTCACATCAGTGTTACCAACTGTTTTACAAACACACTAGATAAAGCAAGGTCAAATACATCACACCTCCCTTACAAGCAATTGACTCTTGTTGAGAAACATATATAGCAACATACAATCAACAAATCAATACCAATAATAGCTCTGATTTAGAAACATTAGCAATACACAAAACAGCAAAATTATGTCATCTTAAAATCCTGAAACTTCCGAGGACGAACTACGGATCGCTTCGGTCGGGAAACTGGATCAGGAACGGAGCCTTCAATGGAACTACGAGGACTACACGGCAACGGAACGGAGCCTTCTCCGGAACTACTATTAGGACTACTTGGCAACGGGCTCGGGATGTTACCTAAAACCTCGTCGTCTGGTTCCGACTGAATGACTGTTGGACTGAAAGACTTCCTCAAATCACTCCTATTCCTCCTATATTCCCGGTTGTTTTCGGAAGTAACGATGTATGATCTTGGACTTGAATGCTCATTTTGAACTACTGCCTTCTTCCAGATTCCTTGACTTCTCATAAGTACATTATCTCCATCTTGAAGTGGGGGTAGCTCCTTCGATCCTCGATCATAATACTTCTTCTGAATCGCTTGATTGTGTTCTAAACCTGCTTTAACAATCACATTGTTTTGTATTTTTGGTTTTAGAACATTAGTAGTGACTGGAACTTTGCTCCTCAAAACTCGACTCATATTTAACTGTGCAGGCGATCTGTTTACAGTTTGAATTGGAGTGTTACGATATTGAAGAAGAGCATAGTAAATATCCTGATTATCATCAAAAGACTTCTTCAATATGGCTTTAGCGGTCTGAACTGCTCTCTCTGCTAAACCATTTGACTTGGCATATGTAGGGCTTGATGTTTCAATGGTGAAATCCCATTCCCGGGCAAACTCGCGAAACTCTGTACTGATAAAGGGCATATTATCACTCATCACAAACTCTGGAATTCCAAATCTGGCAAACATGGATTTGAGTGTTAGTATAGTTTCTCTTGCTGTCTTGCCAACAGTCTTGATGACCTCAATCCAATGAGAGTACGAGTCTTTAATCACCAGGTAATTAGATCCCTGAAACTCAAGATAATCTGTAGCGATCCTCTGAAACGCTCTTTGGGGTATTTCACGACAAATCATAGGTTCCTTAGCATTGGAGTTCTGATATTTCTCACAAACTCCACATCGCAGAATCATTTCTTCAATTTGCTGTGACATTCCTGGCCAATAAAGAATTCCTCTGGCAAAGTTCTTGCACCTGACTATACCAGTATGACCTTCATGCAAAGACACTAACATCTTCTTCCTCATTGACAATGGAACCAAAAGCTTGTCTTCGACAAACAACAAATCTTCAGAAACTGATAAGTCCTGTCTAAACTTCCAGTAAAAACGACATTCTTGTGGCACATCCTTGATATTATCTGGCCATCCTTGCTGATGATACTGTACAACCTTTGTAAGAACTGAATCTTGAAGCGTAGCTTGTTGTAACTCTCGTTTCTTTTCTGGGCTAACTGCAAGATGCTTAGCCACTGAGTGTACAATACATTCTAACTCTGGATCATCATATACCTGATCCTTTAGGTAGGCTCTAGATAGAGTATCAGCCAAAAACATCTGTTTTCCTGGGACATAGCTGACCGTATAATCATACCGATAACATGCCAACATCATCCTTTGTAACCGGCTTGGTACCTTTGCTATCTCTTTTTTCATTAGCACTTCTAGAGGTTTATGGTCTGAGTGAACCTGTACCTTATGTCCGTACACGTATTGATGAAACTTCTGTAGCGAAAATACAATCGCTAAACATTCTTTCTCGATTTGGGCATAGTTTTTCTCTGCCGCTGTCAGTGATCGAGAAGCGTAAGCTATCGGATGTCCATCCTGAAGCAAAGCTGATCCTAAACCATCCTTGGATGCATCAGTCTGGATAGTCATGGGCTTACTACCATCAAAGAACTTCAGTACAGGGGTATTACACAACTGACTCTTTATGGCATCTATAGCTTGACGTTGGGGCTTCTCCCATACCCAATCAATGTCTGTTTTTAACAACTCTCTCAATAGAGCTGTGGTTTCTGATAGTTTCGGAAGGAACGATCCTACATAGGTTATCATTCCAAGAAATCTACGTAACTCCTCCTTGTTCTTCGGTTCCTCCATTTGAACAATGGCTCGAATTCTCTCCGGGTCAGGCTTAAGGCCTGCCTTACTGATCTCATGACCCAAATACTTGATAGTTTCTACTCTAAACTGAAATTTCTCTGGGTTGAACTTGATATTGTTCTTCTGAGCGCGTTCCAGCACTTGTCCTACAGCTAAGTCATGCTCTGCTTCATTAGCTCCTGCAATGATCAAGTCATCACACACTACCTGGACTCCTGGTATGTCTCCAAACACCGAAATTATCTTCTTCGAGAAGACCTCCGGACTTGATTTAATTCCAAACGGTAGCCTGTTAAAACGATATCTACCGAATGGCGTGTGGAAGCAGCACAGGTCCGCGCTCGCTTCATCCAGCTGAATCTGCCAAAATCCATCTACCATGTCGAGTGTCGAGAACACCTTCATCCCAGCCATCTGGACTGCAACATCTTCGGTCGTCGTGCTGACATGATGCTCCCTCTTGATAGCGACGTTAAGGTCGGTTGGATCTAGACAAAGACGCAATTTACCGTTTTTCTTTTCTACCACAACCAGACTGCTAACCCAGTCCGTGGGGTGGTCTACCTTGGACACTATCCCAGTCTTTTCCAGGTGACTAAGAGTTTCTTTCAACTTGGGTTGAAGGCCAAAGGGAACTTTGCGAGGTGCATGTATAACTGGTTTCACCGTTTCATCAAGGGTAATATGATGCAAACCTGGCAACCTACCTACACCTTTAAAAACATTTTTAAATTCCTCAAGAACTTCCTCTTTGGTCTGACTTACATGAACAGATTCTACTTTCTGTAACAAATTCATAGCCAAACATCCTGAAAGACCTAGCAATGCATAAGAGTCTACAGCTGATACAACAAACTCAAGGGGTACCCTAGTCACATTGTTGCCTGAACATATTAGATTCACTTTACCCAGAACCTTAACTTTATGTTGTCCATACGAGACTAACACCGTATTGCTGCTTTTCAGTGCATCAGGACACTCCAGTTGTTTGAACAATCGCTCAGGCAGAACATTTACCTCTGCCCCAGTATCAAGTTTGAACTTTACTGTTTTTCCACCTAATTTAATATTAGCAAACCATGCCCTGTCCTTGTCCCTCTCTACTGTACTCACGGACGCTCCATCAAGCAAAGTCACCAACGACAACACTCGTTCACCATCTTCGAATTCTTCACCACCCGAAGCTTCTTCTCGGACCTCCTTGACACGTCGCTGACCCTCGTCTTGTGTCTTCTTCTTAGGACAGAACATCTTGAAATGATTCAATCCTTTGCACGTGTAGCACTGCCGACCCCACGCAGGACAGTTTCCATATTCATGCCCTCGACCACAGTACTTGCAAGTTGCTGAAGAACTCGTAGACGGTATCACAGCACTCGGAGTCTGCTTAGCTGCACTCGGAGTCTGCTTCTGCGCTCGTCGAACCGCATTTACTTCATGTTCGGGTTGCATGGCTAGCATGTGACGCCTGCTAGTCTCCTCCGCCCGACAAATCTCAATGGTCTTGTCTAATGTGATATTCGGATCCGTTCTCAGCAATTTAGCTCGTAACTTGTCATCTCTTATGCAATGAACAATGCGATCACGAACTAACCATTCATATTGTGCTCCGAATTCACAAGTTCGACCTCTTGTTTTCAATCGTATCAGAAAACTGTCAAAGGTCTCGCCCTCTTTTTGACGAATGTCAAAAAAATCATACCTGTTCACTACCAGGTTCTTGATAGGTTCGCAAAAATCCTCGAACTTTTGAAGAATTACTGCATGCTTGGTCTTGTCTTCACCTGGGCCAAAGGTAAAATTGTCCATCACCTCTTGTCCCTCTTCCCCTAGCAAGTTCACCAGTATCGCAATTTTCCGCGCATCTGATTTCTCGTCTAGTCCTGTTGCTGCCATATAGTTCACGTACGACTTTTTCCAACTTTTCCAATCAATTGACTGTTCATTCTTCATACGAAGAGTCGCCGGTTGATGAAAGCCGTCCATTTTCTATATACCGCGTCCGACCGCGTGCGTGCACTTCTTCTTATCAAGTTATTTACTGTTCCCGATGTTACTCACTGCGTTTTTTTCTGCTGACACCATATTATGTATTTGTATATTACGTTTAAAGACTCTATTAATTACAGAACTCAGTTCAATGTTATAAGAATCACTTTATTAGTTTATTGAGTACACATCTTAGATACATCGTAGGCGGCCATTGCGAACTAACTTCCAGACCGTTTCACATCAGTGTTACCAACTGTTTTACAAACACACTAGATAAAGCAAGGTCAAATACATCACAAATACTATGCAATAAGCAGGAAGGGATAGGGATAGGGGTAGGTGGTAGAGAACTGTGAATGGTCAAGACATTTCATTTGTTACTGGTTGGGCAAATCAAACTAGTAGGTACCTATTATTCTTGACATAATAGTAGTCATTTACAATGCAACTAAAACTCCCATCAATAATTTTATATATGTGGATTAAATAAATAATCAACCAACTATTATGAATGTGATCCTAACGTGGAACGCTCCTGCTCTACAGGTCCGCTGCAACTCGATCGAGGAGATCCGCGCGCTGCGTGAGGCCCACGCCCAGTTCCAGGCCTCGCTGTCTTCCGCTCAGGCAGACTTCCAGGCCTTGGCCGAGCTCGACCAGCAGATCAAGAGCTTCAACGTCGGTCCGAACCCATACACGTGGTTCACCATGGAGGCGCTGGAGGACACGTGGCGCAACCTGCAGAAGATCATCAAGGAGCGCGACATCGAGCTGGCCAAGGAGGCGCAGCGCCAGGAGGAGAACGACAAGCTGCGCAAGGACTTCGCTAAGCACGCCAATGCGTTCCACCAATGGCTCACAGAGACCAGGTCAGTGAGAAGAACGTTGACTCTTTGAGCTAATTCAAGAGGATAAGAATTTGAAGACACTTGCTTTATGACATTGATATTAATTTGTTTTTCTATATTTTCTTTGAACGCGTGAAACAGGTATCGACTTCTCGGTTGGGACGGGTGATTATAATTTTACTTTTCAGTTTGCATCTAACCTGAGTGATGTGTGATGGAGTTGAAAGTGATAACTCTATGTTCTTGACCTTGTGGAGTGATGTGTCAATAATTAATAATTTGTTATGCTGATATAACAAAATCAAATCCGTAAAGTGGAGACTTTTTTAAATACCTAAATCTAAATTATTATTCATATTAATACATTGTCCTTTCTTAGTATGTACCTACATCTGACTTCCTGGGTTCTTAATATGTTCTGTTTTATTGGTTCCTTTAAAAATGCACTAAAAATACCAACAAATATTGTTGAATTAAGATTAATATCAACCTATAAATTCCAATAAAAAATTACCTTTTTTTTAACTAATCTACATAATATCACAGGTACAGAGTTCGTATTTGTTTATAACTACCTAATATCATGAAAATTATTTATATTTCAGAACATCAATGATGGAAGGCTCAGGGTCATTGGAGCAACAGCTGGAGGCAACCAAGGTATGCTCCTCACAATAATTACTTACTGCAAACAAATTGCAAACCATTGTCCATTAAGCATCTGCTAAGTTATGGTGATTATATCTGAACTGTTTGTCCCCAGCGCAAGGCAAGCGAGGTACGAGCCCGTCGCGTGGACTTGAAGAAGATCGAAGACCTCGGCGCGATCCTGGAGGAGCACCTGATCCTGGACAACCGCTACACGGAGCACAGCACCGTCGGTCTGGCGCAGCAGTGGGACCAACTGGACCAGCTGGGCATGCGCATGCAGCACAACCTCGAGCAGCAGATCCAGGCTCGCAACCAGTCGGGCGTCAGCGAGGACGCTCTCAAGGAGTTCTCCATGATGTTCAAGCACTTCGACAAGGAGAAGAGCGGCCGACTCAACCACCAGGAGTTCAAGTCCTGTCTCCGCGCCCTCGGCTACGATCTACCCATGGTTGAAGAGGGACAGCCTGACCCAGAGTTCGAGAATATTCTAGGTATGAAATCGTTATCATCCTCATGAATTAAAATCCATTCACTCGAAGAATGATCGATCTTGAAACATAAATTAAAGTCAAGCCATTTATTAGATTGCCAAAACCAGTTTATTAACATTATCATTATAGATATTTTCCTGTTTTTTAAGTATTCAAAATTGAGCTAATTGACTCAAGGTTGAAAGATCCAAGGTCGTCATTCTTATGGTGAATGGATTTTAGACAAAACATTCTGAACTAATTAATTTTGCTTGTTTCATAAAATTCAACATCCATCCTGCAAATTTCATAATGTTTTCATTCCTAGGTTAACTTACTTCAATTTTTGTTCCATCTGCTTTTACAGATGTAGTTGACCCCAACCGTGATGGCTATGTATCACTTCAAGAATACATGGCATTCATGATCAGCAAGGAGACAGAGAACGTGCAAAGCTCCGAGGAGATTGAGAATGCGTTCCGTGCCATCACAGCTGGAGATCGACCTTATGTCACCAAAGAAGAGTTATATGCTGTAAGTGTCCTCATGCTGGTTTTGCACTCCCTGCTCCTGCACGCCACACATTAAAAATTTGACATGCACTTTCTGTTCTACTAATGCTGAAACAGTAATAGAGCTCATTACTGCAGTTTTATTGAACTGCTACATTCAAATTGCCAGCCTATGTTTTCTCCCAACATATTCCTCCATAGAGGTCAGTGACTGATTTAAACTTTTCTTTACAGAACCTGACGAAAGAAATGGCAGACTATTGCGTGGTTCGAATGAAGCCGTACATGGACACAAAAACAGAACGGCAGATACCGGGAGCACTGGATTACATAGAGTTTACTCGCACACTATTCCAGAATTAGATCACCAGCTAAGCACGTTATCTTTAGCCATTTGCCTTCGTTAGATTTATCGATTATCGCTTATAAAAGGGAAGACTTAGCCACAACACAATAAACTTCAAAATGTAACTGACAGTTGTAGAATGGAGCTTGCTTATGTAATTATGATTTAAGGAACCACTACACACATACTACTTCTCAACCAATCTGTTCTAGGACAAACTAATTGATCATGTTGTAGTAAATTATTCCTCTGAATTAACAAAAGTTTGCTTTGTATTTACTTCAAGTACCTCATGATGGTTTCTTAACTTGAGATGTTCTGCCTTTGAAAAGTAGTTAATAATATCATACTATCTATGATTGTAGCAAGATTAAGATGGTAGATTACAATAATATCAAAGATATATATATTTGAAAGAAATAAGAAAGTAATGGGGCATAAGTTGGTGAATTGGTAACGATTTAATTTTGGAATTTCGCGTGCAAGAAGATTTCAATGAAATTTTCTCTCGAGTAATTGTTCAAGATAAATGGATATCAACACGATCTATGTTCTTTCCTGTTATTTCAATTCACAGGAAAACAATGAGCTACGGAGCGCTGCCAATTATTTTGTAAAACAAATTTTCAAGAGGTTATGTAAACGTATGGGTTTTCAGAATGGATTCAAGTCCATCACTACTTTCATCAAGTAAACAATCTTGAAATTGTAGTGTAGTTGGAAGTGATTAGCATTAGAACTGTAGTTGACCTGCTTTTCAATGTTTACTGTTGCTTATATACTAGTTATCTAATCTTACATTTGAATTAGACTTCACATAAAACGAGCATAATGTACACATCAGACATTTTTTCCAGCGATTGGAAAGTATTTCTCCTTCAAAACATTGGCCTAGCCAACTGCCCTTGCAACTGCATGTTATGTAAACTTAACAATATTGACTAAGTGGTATACTCAACTAATATTTTTTGTGAGCTCCCTATTTGGTAATCATATTATGCTTAAAAAGGTACTAATACTAATGTAAAAGTAGTAGGGCAGCTGCAAGAGGGTATTTTGGAGATCAGCAGGTGTGAGAGTAAAGATAATGTTGCATTTCAATTGCTTATAATTATTATTAATTTAGAATTTACAATAAAGTACATAGCAAATAATACATGAATAGCTTATTTCATTTTTCTTTCCTGCCGAACTTGACCAAAACACAATGCAAGACATTTGCAGACATTAATGAAATAGAATATTGATGCGATTGCCGATTACTACTTGAACTTAATTTTAATTTTATTAAATCATTCAATAATTTAATTAGGTACCTTCTTTACTACTAGTTGAAAATTTCATAATTGATCCATGTAATACAAATAGTATTGTAATGAATTCCATATGCCAGGCTCTAGTACCAGCATAGAGGCTGGCGCAAGCCTGTAGTAGGTTGTAAGTATTTTACAATGAAAATATATCCAAATTTAAATGCAAGTACTACTAATTATTCACAAACTACAAGTGGTTAAAAAAAAGTGAAAAACTTACAAATATATAAGCACTACTTGTAATCTTTGATGCAGCAACATCCTATTTTTTACTCAGTCGATTCACCAACTGAATGTGAATAAGTGAAATTGTCTACCGTATCCTTGAACTCTAATAGAAAGGGTGGTTGTAGCAGCTCGGTTGTGGAAGGTCTGTCGCGTGGGTCGTACATGAGGCATCGTTTCATGGTCATAAGTAGCACTTGCGGGCAGTCGACAGAGCTGGGGAATTTGATGACATGTCCAGGCTCGGTGATGGCCACCAGCTTGGCCCAGTGGTTGACGATGTCGGCGAATGGTGTCTTCCCGTACACTAGGTTGTACAAGATGCAGCCCAGTGACCAAACGTCAGATTTGTATGAAATCTAAAGAAATAACACAGCTGTCAGATATTGTTCATTTTGTTCCAAAAATCTTTTCCATTCAAATTATTTTTAAGAATGATCACCCTCTGAACTGTCACTATTGGGGTTGTGACCATCTCATTGAAGATAAACAAGACTTGAGGCGGCAAATATGTGAACCATGTTTTCCGAAAATATTATTTAAACGTAATGAGAGGATTTAAAATAAGAATTTTGCTAAATTTGAAGTTCAGGGAAATGTGCGACTTAGCTTAAGTAGTACCTAGGTATTATTTTATTTTTCAAAAAAGTGAAAAACTTTTCAAATAGCGCTCTTACAACTTTGTTGCTTCATTCAACCTTTCATTACTGTCTATCTTCTCCGAGAAACTATCAATAATGGCGAAATTGCTTAGGAGAAGATTGGTGGGAACATTGTGACTTTTAACGCGATTCGAGGGATACCACGGACTAAAAATATAAATCACGTTATTGGCGAAACTACGGCACTCAACGAGTCGGGAGGGCATTTTTCTCATTCAGTAAGTGATTCTACAACTCACTGTATCTTTTTTAACGCATTATTGTTGTACCGTAAAATTTCGACTTTTATTTTTGAAAATAATCATATTTACTAGGGGCTTTGATTTAAGTCCCACCATACACACTACAGACTTCCACGAGGGCTCGTTTTGTTCATGAAGAACAAACAGGCGGATATCCCGGCTGCCCTCAAATGTTGATATCTTCATTCTTTCTTTGATTGTAGACTATTATAAAAAGCAATATTTTAATGCAAAATTGGGTGCGTAAAAAAATATATTTTTTTGTTAAAATTGAAAGAAAAAATGGAAAAACGGAGGCAGCCCATAAATAACTACATATATTATGGATAATCTCTCCACATTTCAGCTCATTCAAACAAATGGTTGTGTCTATTCTTCTGCCCCAGTAATATGCATTTTACACACTTGAAAATGTCCCGGATTTTTTGTGGCCCAAAAAATGGACTATTTTCACTTGATATCGTATGTTACCAACTCCCTCTAACAAAATATGAACAGATAGTAACACATCTTTTTGCGGTCAAATCGCCTTAACTCAGGATAAGAGTATTGGTACGTTGTGATGTTGGGGAGTCAAATAAATGCCTTTTGAAAGTTGGTATGAATATCATAAAAATAACTGCATGCACGATATATTGATAATACAAGTTACGAATAAATACCAACTGTAAGGTAAGGTGAAAAGATTTTCCTTCTCCAGGATTCGAACCTGTCTCCTCTGAATGTCTAGTCCAGTGCTCTACCAACTGAGCTAAGGAGGCAACTCAAACTCCATATTTAATACAACTAACAACAAACCACACTAAAATGCTCACACAATGGCTGTTAGAACTGGAGTTGGGTCGATCTTAGAACAATAAACTCAAGAAATATTTTAAATCATACCTTTTTGCAATTGGCCTTTCCCAGACCCCCGACTGCTTCCGGACTCATGTAGTTAAAGGTGCCGACAATACTATCTTTAACAACGCTCGTCATGTCTTTGTTGAGAGATGATGCAATGCCGAAGTCAATTAGCTTGAGTCGGCCACAAACAAGGAGAAAGTTGGCTGGCTTAAGGTCCGAGTGGATTATTCCTGAAAGTGAAAAGTAAAGGTATAAGATCATCATCACTCAGTCAAATGCTCAATAGTTTAACAGATTAGCAAACATAAAACAAAATTATTCATAAATGTTTCTTTTTGGCAAATAAATACCTATCTAGAGCTTTTTTATGGCTTTTTAGTTTTTAATACTAAAATGAAAATAATTGTTAGGTATTGATTAGTTAGGATGGGAGAGAAAAAATTTTATGGCTGCATATTTTACCAGAAAGCTTTTCAATTTTACTTTTTGTTATTACTGTTCACTGTGGATACTGTTCACCAGCAGAATTTGTTACCAACATAATATATCAAATAATAGTTTTTTCTGCTGATACTTCCTAATTATCAAAAAAGAAAACTAAAAATCTGGAAATAATGTGAACTCTGTTACAATTAAAATTATTTTGAATTTGTTCGGGTGTTTGAGTCGGCTACTTCTGGACCACGTAGAGTAGGAAGACCAAGAGAGAGATGGATTGGAGTTATTAAGGACGATGTTTTGGAGAGAGGAGGAAGTTGGAGTGAGTTGGAGGCTGAAAGTCAGTGGGAGGACAGAACAAGGTGGAGGCAATTTGTGGAACAATTGGAAGTCGAGGAAGAAGAAGAAGACGAGGAGGAGATGCCAGGCGTGGCCAGCCGGTCTCCAGGAGTCCTGCGGCCCTAGTGTTGGTGGGAACACCCACCCCCTGACCCATTAAATTGGAACCAGTGGATAGATTATTATTATTATTGTTTAATTAAATATTTGTATACTTAGTAGACCACCTACTTACCAATTTCATGAATACTTTTAACAGCATTTACCATTTCAGACCAATAGTAACCAATCATCAAATTTGACACCTTTTTTGTTTTACTCAAATCTCGAAGAAAATTAGCAAAATCAATGTCACCTTTTTCCATGACAACAATGAGTGTCTGACTCATCTTCTCAAATTGACTGCAAAAGAAAAAAATCCTGAGCATCAACTGTCAAGCCAAGTGACTTGTCCTCTAAACATCAGATCAGTTTCAATAAAAATACTTACTAATCTAATAATCGAATTACGCTGTCACACTTCTGCAGCTTCTTCAAGACATCGATCTCATGTATATACCCTTGCGCACTCTTGGGATCGACGCCACTCAGCTTGACGACCTTGATGGCCACATGTGCTCGCGTTGCATGGACCATTGCTTGGTAAACGATGCTGGATCCCCCCTTCCCCAACTGGTTGATGATCGTGTATTGCTTTCCATTCAAGGCCAAAGTCTTTGAACTGCCCAACGGTTTGGCACAGCCGTCTTCACTCTGACTTAGAGATTTCAAATGCTCAGCCTTTACAGGCAACACTGGTGGGGGCATTTCTGCTACTTCGTGTGCTGGATGAGGGGAAGGTTTAGCATCCGTCGACGACTGTGATCTTGCACCACTGCTTTGCCAAGAAGACTGAAACTTTTCAGGCTTAATATGGATCGGTCGCTCAGGTTGCTTCCCATAAAACACCGGCGGTTTGTTTGCACTTCGTTCTAGAGAGTTGTGACGGTTCTCTTGGGACTGTTGTTGCGCTTGAATGTTGTGGTTGAATGGTTGATGACTGACACTGCGCATTTCAGGAGCGTGTATCTCATTCAATTCAGGGTCAGTTGGTTGGTCTGGATAATCATGTCTGTGTTGAGATGTTGCAGTCAGATTTAACGGTTGCTCTTGTTCATTACTGGCTATTTCAGTAGGAATTGCTGGAGAATCACCCGATGGGACTGAGCCTTCTTCTGGACTTGAGGACTGTACTTGCATTTGGTGCCGAGATGCCTCTTTATATTCAGATGTCAATGTTAAATTTAAAGGCTGTTGAATCATTTCAGAAGAGATAATGGGACATTCAATATTCCTTGGGACTCGATTCTCGTCACTGTCATCCAGTTCTATTATACTAGGCTCATCTTCTTCAGTCCAAGTCCTGAGATTCTTCTGTGATTCCGTCACATGGCTCGCTGGTGCATCCACTTGATGAAAATTAGACTTCATTGAAGGTTTCTGTCCACTTGCATGGTGCACCATTGGGCGGTAGACTTCATTTTCTTTGTTATCTCCGAGACCACCCAAATGCTGTGGCGTGTGGCCATCATGATGCTTGCCGTGAATATCCTCGCTAAAGTTCATATTTCGAATTGCGGAATTCTTATAACTATTTGTTGTGGGTGCACTAAGGTGAATGGGTGGGGTAGTAAAGCGAGAATTCTGCATTTGCAAAGGCTTTACAGCACTAATAGTTGAACAATGAGCGTAATCTCTTCCATGCGTCTTCTCTTGAGAAAAAACTAATGGCTTTGCTCTCACTGCATTGGTATACTTTGCTTTATAACCTGATGCGATTGTATTACCATGTTGTGGGGTGGTGTATATGACCTTGGCAGTGTTTATCTTCCCAGTTACAACACTGTTATGCATCCCACCGTGCAGCTGTTCCTCTTTCCGTAGGATTTGTCGGGTATGGCGGCTTTGCTCCGTGACCCATCCCATTCCATGGGAGAGCGGGCTCTTCGATGGTGTTTTACGTTGCGTATGAGGAAATGGGGAGTTTGCTTTATTCCGATCATGCAATGGAGTGTTTCTGGTTCCAGCGGGGAACGTAGCTGCGTCTTGCATTGGCTCAGTAGTGTCGTTGTTTGGGCCTTGATCAGCAACATGTTCGGCTTGTTTTAGAGCTTCATTAGCACTTTCTAAAATTGCCAAAATACGAACCGGCTTCCGCCTGTTAACAGGTTTCCTAAAAAGAAAGGTTGATTTTTATTGCGAGCCAAATAAACCAGACCAGACTACAAGACTAGGTTTTGTTTGGATTTGGACCTTTAATTAGTAATTAGGTACACATATAATATTTAACAGATAAAAAATAATAAAAAACACCTGAGATAAAAAAAGGTATTTTTTTTAAAACTACGTAGGTAGGTAGGTACCTACATTTAAATGTCAAAATAGGATTTTTCTTTAAATCTCCTTAAATAAACTGTTTAAAATAAGATCTGTGTACAAAGTATGTACCTACCTACAATAATAGTAGTTATAGTATAGGTATTTAAATTTGATCATACATCTTGCGAGTGATTATAGAGCTTCATTTACAAATTGCTATGAACATTGAACAGAACTAAGCAGGTTGTGAAACATTTGGCGCCTCATTCTGACCGTTTCCTGAATGAATGACTGAATGAAAATAGGTAAAAATAAAACGGAAATGATATTAACCTAGAATATTTTAGATTAGGTATCCATAGAATCAAACAGGACCATTAGGTAGGTATCTACTCTGATCACCCATCAAAAAAATTACCTAAAATTGCAAAAGGTGGCGAAAAATTTCATGAAAAATCGATGCAAAAATGCCACGTCTCAGGAAATGACCCACCTATTTCATAGACACAATGTGTTTTTAAATTTCTTGCACAACAAACTATGTGGGCCTAGTAAGAAAATAATCAACCTAAAGGGCTGATATTATTACCATTAGGTTTTAATCTTCAGTTTATTGAAACTCTATGGGAAATGTGGTGTAATCATTATAGTAAAATGCAATTTATTTCCTGAGCAACCTCAGGCTACATTGACTGCAGTTTTTTAAAGCTATGCCACAGTACCTAGAAATACACGACATTTCTCACTTGTGGAGTTTCATTAAACTAGAGATGTAAATCGGTAATATTACTGTTTCGGGTAATATTACGGTAATATTACCAAGCAATTTTAAGGTAATATTACCGATTTTTTTTCTTTTTATTACTGGAGTAGAAGGTACATTTTGTATTTTAAACTGTCCATCTTATTTAAAGTTAACACATCAAATATTGGTGGTCATTGTTCAACCATCATCATTGAATCTTTTCCAATACACAAGAGAGTACCTACGTAGTCAAATATCTTTTGAAAGAACATGGAAATTTGTATTAGTCGTATACACTCATAATAGGCAGAAAAGTAGCTCGTAAATGAACTGTGATCGTTTTGTACCCGAAACTCAATTTTTTTTCCAATATTACCAATTTTACCAGATTTTGGTTATTTTTTAAATTAGGTACCTACCGGTAATTTTACATCTCTACATTAAACTGAAGATTAAACTAATGGTAATATGGTCCCTATACACATAGAGTACATCTGACCATAGACATGATCTGACTAGTCGTATGCTGGTCATACGACGCATTTCAAGGTTGAAGAGGAAGGAAGACGTAAAAAAGAAAGAAAACGAAAGGTAGGTAGGTAGGTTTTCCCTTTGAAACCAGTGGGGGTGAAACTATTTGCCTCCAGATTTTTGTTGAAATTTTTGAATTAACTTCAAATTAAATAGGTTCGGTAGGGGACAGGCAACGATGAACCCATTTAACATGGCAGGGTATTCGAGAAAACAAGGAACACGACTGCACTCTGGTGGCTATTGTGTACTAGGTAAATGGCGGCTATCAAGGACACATTGCATATAAATATTAATTAAATATGTGCTCTAGGACACACACCTATTTGTTTGTTAAGGCTAAAATGTTATAACTAAATTATGGAAACACAAACTGTAAAAACAAATAAATTAATCTGTAGACTGATAGTAGCTATCTTGCCAGAAGTGGCTCCATCACTTAGGTACCTACTATCGCTTATTTGCGGGGACATGCAATTGACCTGGTTGCTAGGTAACAGACCTTCTTGAGCAATCTTTATTTCACTGGTTCCCAGGAAATTTTCAATAGTTTAATTGTATTTTAAACATAGTTTGAATAAGGTGGATTAAAAAGACAGACAGATTGTATCAAATAAAATAGGGAAATTTTGTCAAGGAAGATATTGATTATTTACCTATTATTTAAATATTGAAATCATCTGTGCACCAGTGAGATTTTGCCAGCTGTGACATCATGCAGGCACTCTATAGGCCGGCCAATGCTAGAGCGGGTTCATTTTTGCCTGTTACTAGGTCTGTTCGTCCGGGTGTTCTAACCTGCTCGGAACACACCGGAAGTCGTCACGGAAAAGTTTACTTGCACCTATCCGTCGAGTTTTGATTCGTAATTCATGCACCAAACACAATCTGTGACGACTTCCGCTTGCTCCGAGCAGGTTCGGAACAGGCCGACGAACAAACCTGTCAGCAACCGTAGGAGGTAAGTTGGCTAACCTCTAGAGTAACAATGGAGGACAGCTGCACAATGGAGTTAAGAATAACTGCAAATAATTTTGAAACGGCTGATTTATCCAGGAGTTATCACCTAGATGCACTGTACAGGTAGTTACCTACCTAGTTCTTATCCGTGTGGACGTTTGCTCTTCATTTACCTACCTACCTAATAAAATGTTATTTATTGAGCGTATAAAGTAGATAGGTACCTACACAATTGGTCAGTAGGTATTCAACAATCGAGTTGTTGAACTTACACACTACCTACATCCATCTCTTCAGCTGCTTAAAGGAATAGTTCAGTTTACCTTCTAGCAAGTCTTAATAGATAACCACATTCAATTCTAATTCATATAAAAAAAGGAAAAAAATCCATCTCCCATGGATCATGAGCATTGCGCGATTTCCTGACTGGCTACTAGTCCGAGCTGTGACGTGCTAAGAGGGTAGCTCGCCTGCACAGGTAGACGCGTCCAGCTGTCTAGGCGGGGGAGTTCAACGGGCCGTACGGGGGGAGTATTTGTTATGATTTGATATTTCCCATTCAATAATTCAAAAATCAGTTCAATAATGGTTTATATAAATATCTATAAATATCGTTCAATACTGTAATTGCAACGTTTCCCTGTAGTTGGCGGTAAGTTTGCCCAAGTGTTTTTACGTGCGATACAAATAGTGTAACCAATACTTATTTTTACTGTCTGGAAATCATCCGTATAGATATGAACCAAAGTACACCAGTGAAGAAAATCATGAAATTGCCGAATTAAAATTCGCACAAATTATTCTCGTTTTAAATTGTGCATCCATTTCTTGTAAAGCTGGAGATATTTGTCTTTATAGGAAACTTCGCGATATACTTGTGACACCATTGAATTGTAATCTCTTCTTACAATTCGACAATTACAATTACCCTTGTCACAAGAATAACAAATAAAAGCGAGTACTTTACACACACGATCTTAAAATCCGAAGAGAAACTGATAATCGCGAATATCAGGAATAAAGCTACATAATAAGCATGTCGGTGTGCTAAGAATCTCTGAACACAAGACAAATAAATAATAATTAACAAACCTTCTGCTAACTATGAAAGATAAGAACTGAACATTTTGTACAAGTACTACGTTGACAAAAAACAAAAGAGATATTTACAGATTTCTGAGAATAATTAATTTCCCCGGAATACGAGCCTGTGCAGGTAGCGAGTTGCCCTACCCCCAATGAAGTGCGGTTGACTGGTCCCCTCTTAAGACGTCACGAAAGGGTCGGTTTACTCGCAGTAAAAGTGAGATAGAATGGTACACATGAGATTTAACATTTTTCAAAACATATGTCTATATCAGAAACTGTATGAAACACCCACCACAGAAAATTTTTAGAAACCCGAACTATTACTTTAACCTCTTCACCGTTTACCTAGTAGGTATAGGTACTTCTTCATAAGTTATTCTAAACAATCATTATAATGGTAGGTAGGTAGGTGCCAACCTAGGTAGGTATACCTAGGTAGGTACCTACCTACAAGGTATAGGTAGGTAGCATATACCTAGGTAGCATTCAAGCATTTGATCCAAGCTACCTAGGTAGGTAGTACCTAGCCTACCTACCCACCATTAGGTAGGTACATGATCTAATATTATGAATATAAACGCAATGTGGAGTTTGGCTTACCTTGCAATATTAGTATTTAACCCGAGATTTCCCCCTATCGGGCGTGATCCCGGATATGAAAAAGAAAATGTTCCAGATTCACTATCTGCATTTTCTTCTGATACTGGTTTATGTGGTTCTGCTGACTCAATTTGAGGCATCGCTTAATATCCGAATGAAATAATATGTAGGTGAAGATGACACTTGGTAGGGACTAGGTTAGTTAAAAACAGCAGCTAGAGAGGAGAGTGAGAGCTGACGCACCTCTCGAAGATAGGTTAGGTTTGACAGATCCAAAACAATTAGTTATGATCCATTGACAATAAATACAGTTCGCCTGTATCTCCACGAGTACTACAGGACCTTAAATGCACCTAGAGTACCTATACATATGTATTCAACAAATTAATATCTGTCGGGCTACAAAGAATATAATTAATGTACGAATACGAAAAAGCCGTTAAAATAGACAAGGTCGTCAACAGTTAATAGCAGTATCGCCAACAGCTAAAATCTTAAATCCAAACAACACAGTTGGTGTCTGACGTCAGTACATTGATATAAGCCAATCACTGGCCGCTATTTGATGCCACTGACGTCATTGTCATCACTCGCTCACAGCAGGCTTGGCTTGGTCCAATGAGATTGCTTGGTTGACTGCTCAGCTGACGCGACGCCACGACACGAATTACCAACTGCAGCTTAAAAGTAGCGGGAAATCGAGAATTAATTTTAAAGGAAGTTTCTGAAAAAATACAAAATCTTTTTTTAGACAAAATTTATTTGAATGTTTCTCCTTTTTCTATTGGATTAATGACTTATGATTGTAAATAATATAAAATATACTTGTTTTTAACTAGTTTCTTCAATCTATCTTTTACATTGTTGAATAGAAAAGCATAAATCACGCATAAATAATCAAAAATATCCACTCCACCCAACTTCATGCGAAATTTAGTAAGAAGCAGAGCTATTTAGATGTCTATTTGTCAAATTTTACACACTAAAATAACCTACAGTCTGCCTCTGCCATAAGTACATTTTTGAGGATTATAACCAGTATTTTTATTTTAATCAAGTGTTAAACGTCATAGTCATATTTGACCTTATTCAAACTTGGCTATCTATCTTGCGACGTCCATGCGCCATTACAATATATTACGTAGTATATATATGTCGCTCGTTGATGCTAGACGTGGGTATAGATTTGGTATAGATTATAGAATCGGAGCATTGAAAGCACACTTATCAGCTTTTAGTCCCGCATTATTCAGAAAGGGGATCGATTCTTGTGAAATGACGCAGTTTTCACCTGTATCACATGTTATTTTCGATATGGACGGTCTTTTACTAGGTAAGTAGGTTATGTAATATATTGGGAAATATACTTATAATCAAATGATTTATGTGAGTGTGACATTGTTTGTCCGTCCAGTAAAAGAGTTTGACTTACGACAATCGTAGGTCGTTGACAAGGTTACAGCTCAACAGCTGTTTGTCCAACTTCTTAAGTACACTCTGCTCTAATATTACAGACACCCAAAAAGTATATTCTCAAGCGACTAGGGAAGTTTGCAGAGAATACAATAAAGAGATGTCTGCCGAATTAATTACAAAATGCATGGGTATATCATGTCCAGATTCTGCTAACATCATTATAAAGGAATTACATTTGTCTATAACACCAGACGAATTTTGTACTCGATTGCGTAACAAGTGCAATGCTTCATTTCTCGTGGAGACACCAATTATGCCAGGTAAAATAAACCTCTGCCTCGATTCTCTTACAAGCACACATTTCTCCTGCAGATACTGAGATAATATATCTGAAAGTAATGTCCGACATTGTCAGCAAGTATGGCAAAGTATACAGTACCGATGTTCGAATGAAAATATTAGGTACAATGGAACTAGACACCGCCAGAATAATGGTGAAGGAGCTCCAACTTCCTATTACTCCTGAAGAATTCAGTATTATGCAAGTTAAAGCTCAAAATGAATTGTTGGGAGCAGCAACTCTTTTGCCAGGTATTCAAACCTTCTTGCGAACAATTCTTATCACATGTGAAGAAAAAGTTTGAAACTAGAGGTAGTAGTTTGATTCAAAAACCGATCACAAGTTAACAAAGAACACATACCTACCTATTTAAATTTAACTCAAGTCTGTTATTTAAATTCATTTTGGGATGGTTGGCAACTCTACATAATTACTTAGCTAGTAGCTAAGATTGTTTTAAAATGCAATCTCCATTCAATAATCTTTGCTCATAGGTAACATCTCTTAAAAGTTAAAATGAAACAAATCAGTGTTACATTAGTGTTAAGTTATAATAAATAGCAAACTATGGGTTTGCAATAATGGCTACTACATATTTTTTTATATTTTTAGGGGCTGAACGGCTAATACGTCACTTTCACGCAAAGGGGGTTCCAATTGCCGTGGCTACAAGCAGCGGAGCCGACAGTGTAGCTATAAAAACGGCCAAGTACAAGGAATTATTTGGTTTGTTTCATCACATAGTCATGGGGAATTCTGATCCAGAAGTTACACGGGGAAAACCGAACCCCGACATCTTCTTAGTGTGTGCTTCACGGTTTCCAGACAAACCTGACCCAACATGTGTAAGAATAATTTATTTTCTTTGTTCAAGTTTAATACACGTACTTACCTACTTGTGTATAAAGAAGGTGTACAATCTATACCTACTCCTGAATGTTCTCCATGAAAGTAAAACAAAATTTGAATATGCAAATTAAAGATTCATTGTCGAATTGATTATTTATTACATGAAATCGAGTATTGTCGCTACCTTGAATATAATTTTTGGTGGGGCAAACCAAAATGTATCTCCATTGAAATGGTTTTGCTACAATGTTGGAGAGGCATCAACATGAATCATTACCTACTTATTTACGATCTGTTTCGCCACAAATTTGCAAGAGAACCTATCGGCTCCAATCTAAGTTCAATTCTAATTAATTGGTCTTTTACATTTTAGTGTTTGGTGTTTGAAGATGCCCCCAACGGAGTAACAGGTGCAAGGGCCGCAGGTATGCAAGTGGTAATGGTCCCAGATCCGACCACAAGTGAAGACAATCGTAAAGGAGCTACAGTCGTGTTGGACTCGCTTGAAAAATTCAAGCCAGAACAATTTGGTCTGCCTCAATTTTAATGCTGGCATTTAATTAGGCACTAATAATATGAAGTAAATGCTTTAATTATTTTATATTTATTGAAAATATATTATGCACAAATCAAAAAATATGCCCACATTGGTCTTTTGCAAGTTGAAAGATCTTTTTTATCGGTGCTTTATATTTCGGAACTGTTAGGTATAGAATGAATAATTATCTTATTTATTATTGCTTTTAATTATTAAATAACTATTATACATACTAGAAAAAGAACATCCTGTAGTCATTTCAAGATCTGGGCAGTTCTATAACTTTAAAATTCCGGATTCGGCCCGAATACGATTCAGTGCAACGTTAATCCATATGGCCGTGAATCGTATACGGGCCGAATTCGAAATTTTAAAGTTGTAGAATAACTGCCCTGGGGCCAAATTCTATAGCTAAAATTCACCATTTTATCCATTAATAGAATTAATAGAAATATTCTATCGTTAATCCATTAATATGGATTAATGCACCGAAACGTATTACGACTGAATCGGGAATTTTAAAATTATAGAATTTAATACCCCTGCCTTAGTTATGCCTGCTTTAGTTATGAAGCAGATGATGAACTTATGACTAAATGATGAACTTCGCTAAGGATCTGCACTCTGTGTAGTGGGAGGTATATTCTTTGAAAAAAAATCAATGTTGAAATTAAATAAATTATAATATTGCCACTAAACACGTAAACTTAGTAACATCTAGATATTTACAAACACTTCAAAGTTGGAACTACAAATAGTTACTTCTGAGCAAGTGTTGAAATTTGTTTTAAAACATCGTCTGCTTTCAAATTTGTAAGTGGCACGCTGCTTTCTTTTCCCAGAGCTATAATAAACCAGACAAGAATACCATTAGGAATTGCATTTAACATCAAGACAATCAGGAGGGCTGGGATCAGTCGGTATACCATATTGTGTTAGGCAGTATGTTCCCGATATAAAACTATCAAGCCAAAAACCATTTTTCACACTTGGACTGTGGACTCTAGAAAATAATTCATTCAGGTTAACTGCTATTTAAAAACCCATGTAAAACTGCACATTATATTATTTTTAAAGAATTCAATTCTTTTTTTCTCCATCATGAGTTAAATTGTTTTTCCCTTTTCTATTAAATATTAGAACATATCGTCGGCTACACGGCAAAACCTCGTAAGTGCCATTTTGGCCAAAAATGGACTGTTGAGTTTTTTCAATAGCTTAATAATGATTCCTGCATTTGAATATTACCGCAAAAATCTTTGACCAATGGAAATCCTTGTTATTTAACATATATGAAACCAAGTGATCAGCAAAACCACGCAGGTGCCTTTGTGTAATGGCGTAAAGTGCTTAAAACTGATAAGTTAACGTGAGTAAAAACACGTAAGTGCTTTATATAATAGGAACTAAAAAATATTTTAAGTTTTGAGTCAATTAGTATGTGTAGTATATTTTTACATGAATTTACCAATAAAAATAATTTTGATATACCTATATTTTCAAATTGTGATGTTTTTTGTCTCTCCTGAACATTTTGCAAAATGGCACTTACGAGGTTTTGCCGTGTAGCCGACGATACATGATATATCCCAGTTCAAATATTTTGGGTTTCAACTCAGCTTTGCTATGACAGCTGGTGGCATTGCTGGTAATTGCTCTATACTCCGTTTCATGCAGTCTAGAGTCCAGTTTAACATGGGTAGTCCTATACCTGCCCATGCTATCTAGGACTCTAGACCCCATGAAACTGAGTTTAGTGGTAAAATTTATTTTGAGGGAAATTTATCTGCTCTCCACCTAAGTTTACGCAGGCTATGAATTTGGAGTTTGGCTATTAAGATTTTAAAATTTCTATTGGTTGGAACACCATTTTGAAAAGTGGGATGATGAATTGGATGTGGGTATAGTGAACTAGTGGTTAAGCTCACCATAACGTGCATAGACTCGGGGTTGAACGCCGCTGCATTCTCGTACCAAGATTGGAAACTCCGGATTGCTTGTTTTCAGACCTACATAGTGTCTTTCAATGAATTCCCTGAAACCAAGTTTATTTTGTTGAAGTAATAGGTAGGTACCTGCAATATAGGTAATAAGTAGGTACCTGCGAAAGACACATTCACCAATTGCAAGTTTACGTTTAGACGCAACCCTCGAAAATTCCACACCTTTCCCACTCGCAAATGGCTATTATCACTCGCTGTACTACTAATACACTTAATTCTATCATGACACCACTAGATGCAAGGGAGGGGGGGGGGGGGGGGGGGTTGATAGTATTTAAGGGCTACCTATAAATTAGCCACTTGATGCTTTCGCTTATGTCCCCCCACATGTCGCGAGTTCTGAGTGGGCCCAAATGACACTGACCTCCAGATTCAAATTGTCACAACCTCTTCAAACACCTGTGCAGCAGGTAGTGGGGATGTGACTCACGAGGGTAGGTACTACCGTTACGGACGCTATTGTTCCCTATTATTTTCCCCCTTTAAGAGAAAAACTCGTCTTCTGCCCTTGCAGAAGCCTAGCACAAGGTTTACTAGTGAGGGGTCGATGGGCTAGAAATAATGTCCGCTATTATTCATGCTTTAAACTGTCGTGAATTAAGTTTGCAATCGTATATTTAATTGAGGTAATTCAAACTGGTGCTACTTGTTCATTAAGAAGCTACGATAAGAGAGGGAAAATGGGTAGTGCCTTCTACATGAATCGCTTCCCTAATGAACAAATTTAACAATATTACGATGACCCACAAATGTGTGTACGCGAGTGTACAATGCTAATGTCATGTGGTTAAGTCTAGCTATATTTGCAGGTATACATGCTCGTGTAACTGGCATTTAAGCACGTACTCATTATTGAAATTGAATTATAGAAGGTATGTATTACCTCACGCCCTTGCTTTGCTCCGATTTCTGGCATAAATGAATGCGCAATTCTTTCAAATGGGAACCAAACTTCAATGCTCGTCCAGACGCCATTTTTCTTAAGTAAAGCAGCTGTCTTCAAGGTCACTAGCTTATCGATGATTCTTCATTGATCGTAATTTACAAGGCAGTGAGGCCATTTGACAGTTGACAGTTTTTGTCACGTGACGATGGTGTTTTGTAGTTAGTATTCTTATAAATATTTACCTACAGTTGCCTGTAATATTCAAGGAAAAGTAAAGGTAGGATTATCACATGGTAGGTAGTTACTTCTCATTCAATTATTCTTATAACTAGCGTTTAAGGCTAACTAGGTCCTTTGTTTACATTTCTTCCTACGAGTTTAAGGTTATGCAACGCCTCCCAGAACTGTCCTTTAGCTTTGTTCATATCTGTAGGTATCAAACGTTTGCAATGTACTAGGTAGGTACAACAACTTTGAAGAATAAGTGTCGGATTCGGAATCAAGAAAAATTGGAATCGTCGTCCCATCTCTAATTATTGCTGTAGGACCTGGAATGATACTGACTAGCTTCCTAAATCTCTTATCTTAATTTTTTTAGATGCACATGAGTTATTGGTTTGGAACGGATATTGGAGATTTTCTATTCAAAGGCTTGACGATTACGACATCGGCAGGTAGTAATCCACTCACTTCCCTTCATACTTATTACCTATTCTATTTATTACTTTTGCAGAGATAAGTAAATTGTATTTACTACTTCCATTAGGTTTTATATCAACATGCTGCGGTTTAATCTCTCTCGCTGTGCTCTTGGAAGGTGCAAAAATAGGTTTATTATCAGCGAGACAAAAAGAAGCGCACAAAGCACGAACAAAGACACCTGGCATCTCTGCCGAAGACTTGTCATTACTCGCTAATGACAGAACTGAATCCAGAATTAATTGTAGAAATAAAAGGTGTGTTTTACAATAGTGTTGAAATGTTATAATCAGGAACTGGTACCCAAATAATATCGGTTCCAGTTCCGGTACCAAGTTTTTAAAACTAACAGTTTTAGTTCCATTTCGGTTCCATTAGGGTTCCAATCGGGGCCATCAAATTCAGACAATAATTCAAATTATTTTTTTTAAATTGTCTTTTGGGAACTTACCTGGGCACCTATTCTATATCTTTTTTTTATCTCGTCGCGACCGCCTTCGTTTAGACGTAATGCTATCTTAATGGCAGTGAAATGAAGGCGGTCGCCACGAGATCAAAAAAATAAAAATAATATAGAATAGGGCCCCTGCTCAAAAATGTCTAAAATTAATTTGACTCGGTGATCAATTATTTGGAAAACTGTAAATAGTAGGTAAATCATTTTAGATTTGAAAGGCAATGTAGGTACCTAATACAAATTCAATGAAATTTAACCCTTATGGAACCGTTATGGAACCCAAATAATGTTTATTTATAAGGGTTCCGGTTCTACCTAAAAAATTAATGTAAGGGTTCTGGTTCCTGTTCCTATTAAAATAACGATTATTTTCGGTTCCGGTTCCAGTCCCTGGTTATAATACAACTGCAAAACTATGACTGCAAATAATAGTATGGTGGCAGTACCAATGGAGGTACAGTGAGATTCAGAGCAACTCCTTACTTGATTGAACATTCTAGGGATTTTACATATTTGATGGAAGCCACTAATTTCAGAAAGTGTTCAGTAGGAATCATACCTAAAACGGCAATGTGAGCATTATAAACAAAAAGTATATTGTTTATTATATCAAAGAACTACTCTTGAATGATTGATGAAATCATTTGCTTGCTACCTTGATGATGAAAACTGAGAAACATCCTAAGTTTCTATCAGACCTTCAACCACCGACCTCTTCAGAAAATACACAAATATGCACCACAAACTTCACTTTCAAAAGTGAAGTTGCCAAAAGCCAAGTGAAGTCAAATGGCTTCTTCTTGGTTCAAAACTGTAATGTTGACATTAATCAATCAAAAACCTTGTTCCAAAGCCTACCAAAGTTTGGTAGGTCCAAAGTACCTACCGACACCATTAAATAAAATAATATAAAAAGACAGTAAAAGATCTCAACAAAAAATTGTAGTTTTGGGTCACGAAGGTTTGGCAACTACCTACTTCTAGGTAATTGTTCTCCTGTAATAGGAAAATGTGTAACTGATATTATTCTTCATTTCAGACTCATTTCATTTACAAAACAATTAATTTTGTTTCTAAGTCGAGACATCCTCTCGTATGTGCTTATGTTGTCTATTATGACCTTCAATGGATATTTTACCTTGTCAATAGCACTTGGCGCTGGTATTGGTTTCTTTGTGTTTGGTCCTAAATTAATAGAAATTGCATTGATTCAAAGACAAGAACAATGCCTTTATCAACATTGTGGTGGTATGTATAGATATGTTATTCAAGTTAAACAATCTCAGTATTAGAACACAAAGTGCAAGGGTTGCTGACTCAGTGTTCATTCTATTTGTAGAAACATCAGCAGGGACAGATGACTCTCAAGATAACGCAAGTCTACTTGAGGTCGGTCAAGGAATATCCGCAATTGTGTGTGACTATCAACCCACAACAACAACACACAATGCCTTGCCAATGCCATTGCCAGTGACTGAGACTTTAGCCGTGGCTCAAATCCACTCTTCTCAAGAACAACATTTGTAGTCAGTCTGCAATAACATTTTTAATGTTCCTTTACAAACATGAACACACGTGTAAATTAGGGTAGCTCACAATCTTATGATTGTATTTTTTTGTATCTTATCTAGATCTTACTGTACAGAGGTAACCAAAGTAGATTAATCTACCTTCGTATGCGAGATTTGAAACTCTCATAGAGCCAACTCATTTCACCATTATGATATATTTCAATAAGAAGCATCAGTTAGAGTTGCCAACTTTGCAAGAATCGAATTCCAGACATTGCAGCTCTGAAATTCTCGTAAAAGGGGTCTCACAAATACAATATTTTGAGGAAAACACCAATGCGTACGAAAATACTATCTCGCTGGAACTAATGGGGGTCTGGGGGCCATTTAATAAGTTAATACTATGGGGGTCCGGGCGCACCGGCTCTAGAAAATTTTGAATTTCGAAGGTCCATTTAGGCCATTTTCATGCGTTCTACACTACAATTATCAGCAATTTGATAACTTGGATAATTTGATTGATTTACTGAACACTGAATTATTTTTTTAGTGTAAGTTTCATAATTTCAACAATTCCGGACATTATGCTTTCCAGAATAAGGTACTTCCGGCATCCAGACAACGTCATCCAATTCCGGAGTGTCTGGATAAAATCCGGATGGTTGGCAACCCTAGCCTTGGTAAAGAAACGGGACTGGCCTGGTTCTTCAAGTGTTTTACGGTTTTTCGAAATTGTTTTTTACACCAAGTAGTACATAAAAAAATTTAAAAAAATCAATGCATTCAATGCAAATGCATCAATGCATCAATGCATGCATTTAAATTCACTATGTATACGAAATAATGCCACACAAATTTAATTTTGCATAAAGGCTCTCCCCTCCCCTCCCACCACCAACAATACAAAAAATAATATTTTGTGTTAACATTTCTTTTGAAATTTCAATGTCTCGGTATAGTATGGTAAACTCTGTTTGGTGAGCATTTAGGTCACATAAGGAAGTGATGATAGTAAGGGGATCAGGGGCAAAGAGAAAATTTGATTTCATATACACACGACCCCAAGTCCACTTTACCAATACTCTGAAATAATTATTGCAGCAGTCAAATATTTACTTTTAAGAAAAGAACGTCAAGTGAAGAATTTTCGGACCCCCTAAAGTCCAGGACCCTTACCTAATATCGCCAATATTTCAGTAGCACCGTGTTACTGTAGCACAACTTTTGTTTTAAAAGTTTTAGCCATAAGAGCTAACATTGTCGCCATAGCAACTAGCCGATCGAGCGAAAGTAACACGGTGCTACTGAAATATTGGCGATATTAGGTAAGGGTCCAGGGCCCTCCACGACCGCAGTTCCATAGTTCCGCCACTGCACACACTAGAAATCTATAGGGAAGTCTCATGAAATTTTATTCTAGTAAATTTCTATAAATAAACACAAATAATAATGACAAATACACTTATTACCTGTGAAATCTTAAATTTTCATTCATAAAAATCGAGTTCAAATATCATATGATTTTTGGCGGGAAAAACGGCCTTTAACAAGAATCAGAACTGTGATGTCATTTCCAAGTCTTGAACATTGTGTTGACATGGGGATTCCCTTGTTGCCATGGCAATATAGCAAACTGTGATGTCATTGCCAATTTTCCTGTTTTTAAATGAGAGGAGATCTATCAAACTTTGTAAATTAATTACATGAGAACTATTCGTCCAACAACAAAAATAATACCACATCTGTGTTCAGCAACCTCTCAACTTTCATAAAATAAATATTATTCTGAATTCTAATCTTCACGAAACTTCCCTATTGTAGAATAATATCGTATTAAGCACTTTGAGGTTGCAGTGTGGCATTATTTCACATAGTTAGTTAAAATGTGTGGATACTGTTTGATCTTGTAAAATTTTGTTTGTGTGACGAAATAACTAAGAAAACACTTAATATAATTGCGGCCGCCCCATTATCTTACCAAGGCCACTTAAGTAATCATTGTATATTTCTGCACATGACACAAGATCTTGGTAGGTTTTATATTACATTAAACAATGATTTTTATATCAGATATTATTGATAAGGAACAGAACATAGAGTTTGATACTATTAAGTTAACTCATCTCATTATTCTAGACGCTCAAGGTTTGTTGTTTACGATATCCAGTGCACTGGATGGCATCATTTTTAGGCCCGCAACTTTGAGCAGCTGCACGTGCTGTTAGAAGGTGATCGTCAATTTCTGTTTTTAATGCCATTTTTTTAGTGTTCATGTTACAAAAATGAGACAGAATCTGACAGTATTTCAAAGATATCATTTTTAACTATTATAAATACTACTTGGTTTTGTAGCAAAACTAGTAGGTAGGTACTGTACTAATAATATGTCGCCACCTTACTATCTATGGAATATTAGTTTGTAAGCAATTCAAATAAAAATCTTCGTACTTCCTTACGAAGTGCAAACTCACACCGGCCGAAAGGTGGGTGTAGAAATCTCAGCAACTTTGCTTTGAACTGCTCTTGCTCGATGGCAGACCAACTGCTTGAAGTTGCACGAAAACAAACAAATGGCCATCAAGTGTTCAGAGCAGCTTATTGCTGCTCTGAGCAGGCAAACAACTCTGTTGAAAATATGATAATCTTCCTCCCAGTTCCAAATGAGAACGTTTGGAATGAAAATATTAAATATAATAAAATATTATATCAAATGCAAATCTCATTCACATTTTTTAAAACGAGCATTCCTCTTTGTAGTTCCACCAGTTGAAAAGTCCGTTGTGAAAATTCTCTACTGCTTGAATTCACAAGGTTGTCAGAGACAGAACAATGAGACATAGTAGTTGCCCAATAATGCTTTTGGGAATACGCATTCTTCCTACAACACAGCAAAACATTATTTTCTGCTAATCTCCAAAGAATTTTATTCTCATTTGCTGTTATTTTTAAGGAGATGAGATCATGTTTATAAGAAATCAGAAGAGCAACATATATCAGATATAAGTAGTATCACTTGATTTATTATTTAAAGTCTTTATAGTACATACTTAAATATCACCTCGTTCACAATGATTTGTAAGTAATGAAGACATAATACTAATAACAATAATAAAACAAAGCCCTTTGATAATGGTTTACATTATTAGTTGATTGAAAGTTTGAAACCATTATTTTTTTACTTTGTGGTATTTTATTCACTTGTCCATAACATTGATTGCAATTATTCACATCATGTTACCTATCCACCACAACAAATTTGCAAGTATTGGTAATAACTTGTAGGTACCTATTTTACAATTTCCGCTATGTATTTAATAAACAATATTATTTCCCAAATATCCATGTTAAAAAATTATTCTAACCCAAGGAAAACAGTATGCACTTAGTGTTTAATAAAAGAACCGGTTGACGAGCGAGCGCTCGGGGTTTAATGTGGCAGTTTTGGCCAGTTAAATCTCAAATATCTACTTTCTCATTTTAAAAACAAAAATATTGCACATAATTTTCAGAAGTATTTACTAGGCCTCAGCATAATTGTGTAGCTTTCATTTTGCAATGTAGACCTACATCTTTCACTACTAGCCAATAACACAGCAAGGTGACCACATCCTTTCTACTGTTAGTTTATAGCTAGATGCAAAATCTTCAAATAAAAGTTACACAATCACACTGCAATGATCAAGGAACTTCGAATTTTGTATGCTCCTTTTTAGCAGGATTTTATTCAATGAGTTAGTACACAAGCTCGCTCGCTCAATCAATCAAACAATAAATATGGCTTCTCCAAAGTATGGCTACAGGGTGGGGGGGGGGGCTATTCTAAATTTTCTTGTCTCGTTTCCCTTGATACGGTGTCACTGCTATCTATTTCACATGGTAGTGACGCCGTATCAATTGATACTTGTCGGCAAGAAAATTTACAATAACCACCCTGGAAACCTCATCTTTGTTTGGGAAACCCTAATAAGTATATCATAAATTGTAACCTATGAAAGAGAAAATGTCAAGACTCCCTTCAACTTTCCAATTTGTACAAAGGCAATACATACGTATATACAAGCAGACAATCATTTTGATGACATACAAACCAAACCATCCACACATCAGTATCTATTCACTAGCTACTTTAAAGTTTTAAACAAATTCCAAAACCAATTTGTTCATTTTGCATATAAATAAGTTAACTAAAACTATTGAAGGTGTAAATGAACCACATCAAAACCAAGTATTACATAATTATAGTTAGTGTTCTTATCTCAAATAGCAACAAATATATTAATTATTAACTTACAAATAGCGTAACATAATTACAAATACAAAAAACATTATTTGGTAAACGTTTTAGCGTAAACTATGTATGTTGTTCTTGGGATGGGACTGCTTTTGGTTGTCCATAACTTGACGGGCTGAACATCATGGGCCCGGATTGGGTTGTTCCGTGATCATTGGCATTTACGTTATAATCTTGCAGATTCTACAATAAACAGTACGATGGATTAGAATAATCTCAAGCAATATCAAACATTCGCTCCCAACGATCCAACTTGGTTGATGAGCCTGACTGTTTGGTTCGAAAGTGAAGCATATTTCATTCCTTCATTCCAGCCAATGCATGTTTGATATAGCAGACAGGTCTTCAAGCTTGTTGGACCGTTAATGGCAGCCTGTAAATATTGACAAGACACAAACTCAGCCGAAACAACATGCAAAAGTACCATCATGCACACAAAGAAGCATTGAAAAGTGTGCAGATGAGAAGAATTATTTATTAACTAAATGAATAGAAGCTAACCCTCTTTAGGAAATTGTTTCTAACGAGAATTATTTTTGCCTTTGGTACCAATTACCATGTAACTATTTATCGATACCTGTGTATCTAACTACCTATGAAAATAATTGATAACTAACATTAACTTGTAGAATCAACTAGCAGAAGTACTAGATCAAGAGCACTATTTTTATTTGATGAAATATATTGGACGCTTTTTATTAAGGCATTGCGTAAGTCATGACAACAACAATAGGCCATGATCGAGAAGGTCATACGAAAAACCATTGACTAGTGATATAGCCAATGAATGTGGAAACGTTTTCTCCATTTCAAACCCGGTTTTCATATAATAAAATGAAGAAGTTAATGTACCGAGAGAGCATAGGAAAAAACTTCTACTATGGACAACCCGGTAGCAGTAAAAACACAAATAAATTAAAACCACAGACAGTAGTATTTCGGCAGCGATTCAGCTGCCTTCTTCAAGCCAACTATCAGGTTTTCATAGTTGGAATCCAAAATATATTTTAAATTTTCAACATTATATTTTGCACTGCTTTTCATTATTGCTGATTGTCTTTACCTTCTTCCAGTAGGTAAAAGGCAAAGGTACGTATCTTGTAAAGAATAATTGTTCTGAGTAACTAAATAAAAAGTGAACATAATATGTTGTTCTGATCTCTTGTCGCTACTTTTCAGCTCTTTTACCACAAGATTGAAACAGAAAGCTAATAGGTATTTCATTATAACTGTACTTTTAACATTCTTGTGGTAATGAAAATTGAATCGGGCAAAGAGACAACAATCTTATGTCGCTACTTTTCAGCTCTTTTACCACAAGATTGAAACAGAAAGCTAATAGGTATTTCATTATAACTGTACTTTTAACATTCTTGTGGTAATGAAAATTGAATCGGGCAAAGAGAGGCAAAGAGTATGCAGTACTAAGTAGTATCCTGATCCTGGTTTGAACTTTTACGAATTCTTAAGTTATGTAACCTTCAGCAACAAATTGCTTGATGAAATTGAATATTGATCTCAATTTATAAAGCCTCTCTGCGGCTCACCTTGGCAGCTGACTGGCGCCGCCCTCGCATCGTATATGACTGAACTTCGCGTGACAACGAACTAGCGGAACTCCACCTAGACATTTGCTGCGGAGAAAGCCACCGATTCACACAATGCAGCACACAACACCGACCGGGGCCGTCGAGGGCAACATGCAAGGTGTCGACAACGGCCACACGAGTGACAAGCGGGTGCAAGACAGGTGTGCACGCGCTCACAGTGAAAGAAACCACAAGAAAGCCACCACACACATAATGTTTAAAAATATCTAATGACATGATGGTTTTTATGAAGGGAGATCTGTAACTTTTACCTTAATATTCCAAGGTCGTTCATACTACATACAGATTTTTGGTAGCAAGTATGTAGTGACTAATTATTACTTTATAGAAGTCTGCTCTATTTTAAAAACTTACTTTATCCAGATGCCAAAACTAAATTTTACAAGTTGTAAAGTACATATTAAGTATATACTGAAGAAATACAACTATCCCAACTATTTATGCACTGCACAATTAAAGTGGTCCCACTGCTCCAGCCAAGGTGCTTAGAATTCGCCGTAATTCATACAAATCTCTGATGAAATAATACCTCAAACAACAGTATAAAACAATTATATCTTACCGTGTGCTCCAATTATATGTTTTTAATTGAAGTTCCAATTAAACTGACCAAAATAATTCATATTTGTAGTGCAATGTTGCCAGATTTATGGTAAATTTCACACATTGTACACATTTTCTTTCTTATTTGGCCCGTGACCCCATATTTTCAAACGGCAGTCTTATTCTAAAAATTATTATCTTTAATTTGAGACTATTTTTAATAATTTGTCATTCCTCTTGCGGTTTTAGGAGCAATTTAAGGCCAATTTTCCGGGACGATTTCATGTCTCCCTGTGTTATCTTATGGGGGAAAAGATGATCTTCAATCAAGAATATCTAATTATTTCATACCGTAAGGGGCAAATATTTTTTGCTAGTTGTATGTAATATGGGTTCATTAATCTTTGGTGTGAATTACAGCAAATTCTCATTCCTATGCCGTAACCGTGGAACCCCCTTAAGGTTCGTTTGCAGGTTGACGTTATGTCGCTGGGCACTCGGTGCTAGTGACCACAACTGCTGGGCAATCGGGAGGCTCAATGCCACAAACAAGGAGGCATTAAGAATAAACAATGTTCAGCTTTGAATGCCAGCGACTCAGTGTCGAGCTGTTAATGACGCTTTAATTTATTCTACGTCTGAGCAGGCCATCGGAAGTGCAAACTTAAGGTCAATCCAAAAGCCACTGCTGTGGCCTATTTCAGACTCAGAAAAAATATGTGTAGTTGGCTATTATTATTATTAGATTAAGTTTTTTTTTTATTAGAAAATCAAAGTGCATCTTGACCTACCATATTAACTCGTGTATAAGACGCAATTATATGTCAATATTTTGATTCTGAAAACAGCCCTGCGTCTTATACACGCATACCAAGCTTTTTTCCCAGTAAATCCAAGGTAGATGTTTGTAAACAGAGCTGTGGTAGACTGCCACATGTTGTCTATCTCTGCCTTTCCCTCTCACTCTGTCTGGACTACTCATACTGTGTCTAGACACAACACTATTAACATATTAAATGTGTGCAACAAAATGTTTTCTCTTGCATTTAGATCAGGAGACAAAATATATGTTTACGTCTGAAAAACATTACTCTGACAGACATAAAATAGACTAAGCACTGTTGAATGCGATCTTAATGGAAGGGGAGGAGGGGAGTTTGGTTTGTTTTGGAATGCAGAGGAAAGGCAGGTGCGCGCCTGTTAGAGCAAACAACAGCTGCTGGGAAGAGACTCCCCTCCCCCCTTTCTCAGAAGCAGGAAATTACTGTTTCTTTACAACAAGTTGGCAGTGATTTTCATTCAAATAGCTCAGTTAGCTGGAAAACCAACATTTAGATGGATATCATGTATACAAACACACAATGTTTTTCATCATTTTACTGCGTCTTATACACGCATGCTAAGTGTTTACTTAAAATAGACTTCTCAAAACAAGGGTGCGTCTTATACACGAGTGCGTCTTATACATGAGTTAATACGGTAGATTAAGTTTTTTTTTTATTAGAAAATCAAAGTGCATCTTGACCTATTCTCACAGGACTGAGGTAATGTTTCACTGAAGTACTATTGCTGATTGCAGTTTGTATTGCTTTCTTTTTAGTTTACACACAACAAAAGAAATGCTATGAATTTTAAGTATGTGTGACAAGGTTCGATAATTAAAAACATAACTGAAACTGGGCTCATCCAATTAGGAAGCCAATGTAAATTAATATGTTCCGTCTCAGTAGCAGAACTGAGATAAATAATTAGAGATAATGATTTGCCAAATATAAGAAGGAATCGGCCAGGCTATTTAGAATCTTCCTCCAATGAATGCTTGAAAAAGAAAGAAAACGTATTGAATAAAACAAGTTTAAAGTATACATACAAGCAATACCATGTAGGCAGAAAGGTAGGTAGTACTTGATTTCCCCTATGAATTGCCACTCCACTATGTAGGTAGTTACTTAGTTATCGAAAATGATAGGTATTTGATGGCCGATACTGTGATACATATATGCACTAAGTCAAATAGATATGCAAATGATACTAAAACTAGAAAGCTCATGAATCATGGTAGCTGATAAACTCTGGTGATCGTGCTTGGGGGCCCAAAGCCAAGGATTTCTAATCAGTAACATGTAAAGTTCTCTTTGTACTCACCAACTCGGGGGTAAAAATAGAACTTTGCCCACTGCTCGGAATCAACTGAAACATTTCAGGTGGGGGTGGGGCGGCAGCAGTTGTCATCTTTGAGCTCCCAAATACATCGACATAATTGGCTCGGAAACCTGCCGACACAGACAAGAGTACGTAAGAACAGTCGAATATCATGTTAGATTGAAAGGTAATCATAGAGGACATCTAAAATAAATCTTTTTGAATTTGAATACCCAAATAATAATCATATGTATCTATTATAAACTGTTTTACGATCTACAGTGGAACCTCGTTAGTACGTTTTTGAAGGGACCAGGTTACAAAAACGTACTAAAGTGAAAAACGTACTATAGAAATTTCATAAAAAGGGGTCTAGTCGCGGGTAAATGTTTTTTTTGAAGATCAATATTTTTAGATTGGAGTTTAATGTCTTATCTCCTGATTGAAATGGAAAAAACACTCAAGGGAAGTGTTGATGGATGATATGTTTCAATACATTTTAAAAGACACACTATTCATGTTTCTCCCTTCTCAAGATAACAGCTGAGGCCAACCCATGTCAAGTACTCAAAGGACCTGTCACTCAACTCAAGTGTAAAATAGATAGAAGTAAAGTCTGGTCCTGACAAATGATTGTTTTTTCCCATATCCCCATGGTTTATTTTCACAAACAAAGTGTTTTTCAAAAACAGACTTCCAAAAACTGAGGTGTGTTTTCTGACATTAATTATGTACGAAAATGGGTTAAAATTGGGATGAAAAACGTACTATTCTTAGTCATTTGCTTCAAGCGACCAGATTTTTAACGTACTAACTAACGCACTAGCGAGAAACGTACTAAAGAAACAATTTAACATGTGTTCTTATGGGGAAATGCCAGGACCTTTTGAAAAAAACGTATTAGGGTGAAAAACGTATTAAGGAGAAACGTACTAAAGAGTAAAGACTAAAGAAGTTCCACTGTAGATGCCTTTTCCAAATCTTTAAAAGATTTTAGACTTGAAAATTAAAATAATCTATGAATATCTTTAATTTGAACTCACTTTTGCCCGTTTTATTGAGTTTGAAACGATTTGTCGATCCGTTAGCCACATTTGGTGTTAACTGCGACTGTGGTTGTGCTGTAGCTGCACCATTGCTGTATTGCTGATTCGTTGTCGGTTGAGTTGGAATCATCGTCGGGCGAGCATTTGCATTCGACAAGTTCGGCACGGGGTTGTAGGAACTGGGTGCCGTGAATCCAGGCATATCAGTTGCCTTCGGAGGAGGAGCCAACACAGATGACGATTCATCCACATCGCCGTCTGTATTTATCCACTGTTTACGATCCGCATCCCATACAATCTGTGAAAGAATATTTGTGAACGTAATTAAACACAAATTATAGCTACCTACTTGCTTACCAAAAAAGAAAAGATTTCTACATAATAATATAACTAGCACCTGCTAGCACGAATGGTACAAGACTAATCTTAAAATAAGCCACAATAACATAATTTTGGCTAATTTTAATACAGTAGATTTTAAGCATTTATGGGATTATTAATAAAACAATGACAATTGGAGAAAAATAAATTACTTACAGTAGGATTCTTATCTTCAGGGAGAATCATCTGGTTTTTTGGCTTTAGGCTTAATTTATCCCATATTCCACCAAACCAGCCACTGCTCGATGATTTCGGCCTTGGAGGCTGACTTTTCTTTGCGTGTTCTGATGGCTTGGTAGACTTTGCCTTGCCTGGCTTCTCGTCACGGTCAACGTATGCATTCGGAAGACTTATTTGTGGCCTCGGCTGTCCAAAACAAACACAAGAACCAACGACAGTTAAACACAGAAACAAGAATAGTTTCATGCACATTTCTCAATTTGAAATTAATTAGTATTAATGGAATTATAGGTATGTCGGATAATGTTTTTTCACCAACATATGAAATAAAAAATCCTTTTGATTTTTCATGATTAATTCAACTTTATTTAGATAATGTTTAATTATTTTATTTTTCAATAATAATAGGCATGTTTAATTTATAATGCTACAATATTAATAGGCATTGCAAGCATGATATTGTATATTGTAATTAATCATGAACTAGTAACTACTACTGCATAATGTACATATTAAATGATCATACATAGGTACGCAATTCTGCTTGACCTTACATGAAAATGTAACAAGTGGAACAGTTTAATTTACACAATTTAAATGTGCAATACTGCGATTGACTAACTTCTCATCAACTTCTTATTTCAAGTCTACATAAATTATTGCTGGTTGATTGCTGTATCATGGACTATGCTAAGTCAATCAAAGGCACAATTAAATGATTTCACACTTTGAAGCAAAGCAATCTTAATAAGCATTCATTCGTTATTTACTTATTTTATTTTATATGTTGTATATATTTGTACTTGTGGACATAAGCCCGATACAAATAAAGGATTAATAATAATACATATAATCTTTAACACACTACAAGTAAGCCTGACAGGAATTTAAGGCCTTATGGGCTATATAGGATGTTATATAGGATGTTTTCATAAATAACAAAAATTTATCAAAGTAAATGGAGAGCACAATACAAATTAATTTACAATGTCAATGTAAGACATTTCGTTCGTGATCATTGTAAATAATAATTACTATTTTCAGGAGTTGCAACCTAAGCGTCTTGATCGTATAGCAAAATGCATCCATATTTACATAACTGCAACACTGTACCATAACTGTACACCCAACAAATCAATAATCATAAAACGGTATTTGAACGAAACGGATTGGCTGCTGGTCAGGTTCCTTGACAATCAATCCTTGTTTATATCAATGAAATCAGAGCTCAACTACTAGAGGGGGATGACAAGTTAGCATGGACTTCATCGAATGATGCCGAAACAACTTTTTCAAATGCCGTTTTATCATTTGTTGAGTGTACATACATTACACAATTATAGGTAATCAAAGTCCTTTACTGACAGTAACAATAATTTAACTTGGCATAAAAAGCATCAGAATTTTAAAATACACAATATATTAACGATCCTTCCGAGATTCATTCCAAAGTGCATCATCAGAAATATCTGCATCAGGTGGATCAACTAAATCATCACAGGGGGCGTCGATTTCATAAGTTCTCAATGCGGCAGAACTTGCACTCTTTTCCGCTGCCATTCGCATGTAGTTACTTTGCCCTAGAGGTAAATCTATTGGATACGTCCCTCCAAATATAAGTGGCTTGCTACTCCTGTCGGCTAATCTCCCTTCCTTGGACCAAGAATCCACCGTCTCACAAACAATATTCAGCCTCTTTGGTGGCCGACCAAAAGAATGCCTATGACTCGATGCATAATTTTTCTCTTGCCTTTTTGGCCATGGTAAAGTTGTATCCAGCTGTATACTTTGTCTAGATCTATTTAAATCAGTGTATTCTTCTATAGACCTGCTAAGCATCTGACAAGATTTTGACAATGCAACCGATTTAATATTGTTCCGAGATGATGTGGGAGAACGTTGCAACGGATCGTGGGTAGTTACGAGTGTGTGATTGTGATTCCTTAGCGATGTGTTAGGGCCAACGGGCGGCTTGGAAGGAAATGTTCGACTACTTACAGGATCTGGTTGAACTGATTGCTGTGCAGACCGCACGCAGCATTCAAGAGAGAAGAAACAGTGTATTACATTATTAACAACAATTGGAAATATGCTGAAAATACTTTCTACGCTTCAAGCATACTTTATTTACAACTACCAAGCTATAATTCCATAAAGAAACTGTAAATATATATACTGTCAAAGTAGCATTTACATACAGCAGAATTAAGTTTTGAGGATTTTTTTTAGGTACCTAGGTACCTAACCTAATTAGAAAAAGCACCGAGGAGATTGCTCTCTGGGCCGAGCTAAAGTAAACGTTTTCAATTGTTTCATCAAGAAAAGTGATTTTCCTCAAGATGTTAACTGCTCTATGTGAACACACAATAGGTTTGATAGTCAAGCTGCTCGGAAAGCAGCTTGGAACAGATGATTGTGTTCGTTGGCATACAGTAAGTACTAAGTATAGAGCGGACTGGGCCAAGTTAGAGCTACTTGGAGCAATTCAGAGCAGTTCCGAGCAAACTCAACAAACAGACCTAATATACATCAATCAAGCAATATTTATTGTAGGAGTTGTGTACTTTACACACAATGAGTACATTAATTACTACACAATATTTTTAATATTTTTAACTCTAACCTAGCTACACTGTGTGTCTAGCTACTGAACAGAAATCATTTTTGGTATGTATGATTAATTTTATAATTATATTGTTAATTGTATCATTCGTTCAATTAATTTCTAGCATGAATTTACTAACTATAATAGCCTAATTATACCTCATTATAATTAATTAGGTAATAGGTAGTAGGGCTGTGCAATGCTAAAAATTTAGCTTCCTTGATTTGTCAAAAACCAGGTACAGAAGAACAAAACAAGTCTCCCTTACTCAAAAAAATTATCAAATTTGTTGCCAATCACCAAAGTTTGAGTCAAAATTAAATTGTTATTTGAGCCAGTGTTGCCTGCCAATACCTAAACCTCTTTCTCCGCTCTAAAATGTGACGCAACTAGAATATTTAATATTCAAGTAATTTTTAGTATATGAAGATAGTTATTCAAAGCAAAGGTCAAGCCTTAACAAATTTTCTCATTTTGTGGAAAACGCTATGCTGATAATTTTTCCAAGCCGCTAAGTCCCACTGCTAGATGTCAGCAGTAGATGTACTGCTGGCCGCTTTTGGGCTTTTCAAAATGCTATATCTTATCTAGCATCAAAACATTTATTGGCAGCCCCGACTCGAGCATACATAAAAATGTTCAAGACATATTTTCCTACAGAATTTCTGACAAAGTTCTCGTGAATTTAAAAATGCATTCTTGCACAGCCCTGTAGGTAAATTAAAAATGAAAAGAATGGATGTAAATTGCACAGTGCACAATTATAAACATTAAACATTGAACACTGAAAAATTTGTTATAGTCCAGTAATAGCACATTTAATTAATAACACATCAATAAAGAATTATTGTCACAGAAGAGAAGCAGAATGTAAAAGTAAAAACCTCCTGCTTTAGTTAGCTGCGTCGTCAAATTGTTGTCTTAAAGCTAAAGCTGAATCATAAATGATTGAAGAAACATAGGTAGTTGGAATTTACTGAAAATAATACAGAAGAAAGAAACAATGTAAAATCATCAACACAGTCTCACTAATTAATTTACTAATTCAGTAATTCATTAGACCCAAGCAAATAAGACATAACTGCATGTATCCACATAAGTCATAAAGAGAGTATGACCCATTATTTGTCCATATCATGACACATAGACCAAGGCACTACATATCCAATGTGTAGGTAAATGTTTTGAAACAATCATACAAAATAAATTATAAGTGATTATTTTTATTACTCAATCATTTGGCAATGCACACTTATTATCGAAGGTCATTGGAGTGATTTACATATAACACCTTGGTTCTCGGCATGATTGTAGACATATTATTTTAATGAGTTGACAATATAACAATAAAGCTTTTTCCAAAACATCACTTAGCTCTACATTATTCCATTTTGTAAATTTGTTAACTTGACTTTGTCCTAGACTTATTTTAGATTATGCTCGTTATGTCTTTAAAGTCCAAGTCATGGATGTATTTGTAAATAATAGTAAATAGTTAGTTTTTAGAATAAAGTAGCACATGCATAAATGTAATTTTATGTAAAAAAAATCTAAAAATGGTACAAGCAATTATTCTCACAACGTTTTCATATTGAACAATACAAATAAACATCAGTGACAAAATGTCAAAACAGCAATTAACTAAGAAACTATAGTGTATAGTAACATGTGTATGATATGTATGTATATGATGTATGTAAGTTAACTGTTGTTAGTCACGCTGCCACACACAAACAGAAGATAAAGGGCACTGCGATTTAGTTCAATACATAACATAATAGGTACCTAATGCAAGAAAATACACGGAAAGATCAATTCAGTTCGTACTGCCCAAAGAAAACATGAATGACTTTATTTATTGTAGACACACTGACATACCAGAACAATGAAAAGGAGGACAAACGGATTGGACATAGCAATGTTACTAAGTCTGGTAGACGTATGTAGGTACTTCATGTAAAGAGCATTCAGCTAAACAGACTGGATGTTGTGCAGTGGGCTTACCTCATCATTGTTCTGATCCCAGGGGCTCTGGTAGCTCTGCGGCTCCGTGTTAGTCTGCTCCTGGCTTTGTTCGTAACCTGAATATGAACAGAAAGAATCACATGACACTGATGATGATGATGATGATGGTGATAATCTATATCCTTCACCATAATGAATAGGTCATCACAGCTCTTTGAATGCACCTACGACCTACAATTGGGTTATTAACAGAAACTTGTGTGGACTCATATTTTTAAACATTTTCCTTACTATTTCCTGATAAAATCTTACATTTTTTAAAACTTACTGCTAATATTTAATCAACAGTAACAGTAAATTAAGGGTCAGTTGTTAATTTAGGTGCGTAAATCAAAATTGGAACAAACAAACATTTGAGGTTCAAAAAATACCATCACAAAATCTACTTTCAGCCACGAATACGTAAATCATGAATCACCATGAGTTAGGAATAAAAAGAATTAAGGATATGTACCTGATCAATGGTTAATTTCAGACTAGAAGTATGGTCAGTGACAGGCAAAGATGAACCCAGTTTAGCATTACCAGGTATAGGCCAGCCCATGCTAGTGCGGGTTCATCTTTGCCTGTCCCCGACCGTAGGTACTTTTTTTTTTTTATTTGATAAATGGGCTACCTATCAAAACAAAATAATTATTCTCAACACCACAACAGATGGCTGGCAAATGATACTCCAGACACGAATCTTACCTTGAGTCTCGTGTTGTTGAAGATTGCTCTCGTGTGGTTGGTAGTTCATGTTGCTCTGTTGCCCGTACGCCTGATTGTCTTGATACTGGCTCGGCTGGTACTGCTCTTGCTGGTATGCCGGAGCTTCGGTCTGATACGGACCGCCGTCCTGCTGGTACGGCGCGCTCTCGGATTGGTACGGCGCATCCGGCTGATACGGCAGGCTGTCTGGTTGAAATCCGATGCTGTCGTAAGCGGCATTCTCTTGGACGTTGTGTAGAGGCTGGACTTGGTTGTAGGTGTTGTCACCTTCCGAGTAGCTTTGATTCAACGATAGCGGTTGACTTGAATAGGACTGTGGACAGATGCCGAGCTGCAGTGAAGAAAATGCTATGTGAATTACACAGTTTTCATAACAGTTTACATAAATAGAACAAATCTGCGTTAAAATGGATTTTAAATAGGGTTGGGCGAACCGGTTCGTTTTCGAACCGAACCGGCTAGCTAGGTTCGAAAAACGAACCTCTAAGGTTCGTTTTCGAACCTTTTTCAAACCTCCCGCCTTTTTTTCCCGCCCTTTTTCATTCAAACAATGCGACCAATATCTTGTCACTGTTGGCCTCTTGTCTTTAGTGGTGCAGTAAAATGGTAAAACCTGGGTAAATCAAACCCCTGTAAGCCGAAATCATCATAAATCAAAGTAAACTCAAATCCTGTCACACTATAGGGTGTTCCATGTTAAAATAAATCTTGAACCGAATTTTTCATAAGACGCAATTCGAAGTGCTATTTGGTCCCAACTAGAAAAGTAGCATTGATTTCAGTTTAGAAGTCCAGGTAATTTCCTTGTTGAGTAAAATTTTCGAAGTATTAAAATGAAATAATGATTGTTGCGATCTAAACTGTGTTGTACTTTTGGAACAGAGTGTACTTTTGGGTCCTGCAGAGTGCAGCTGCTTGCCAGCAGGTACCTGAACCTGACCCTTGCCTGCGTAAGGGAGGATTGTTTTGTTTTTCTCTGTTGAAAGGTCTGTGAACTCGCAATTTATGTAAGAAGTAATCAGATGGCAAATGACTTGACATCATATTTTATTTTATTTATATGATATTGTATGTTCATGGTTATTGAATAAAATATAATAGTGGTCATTGAGAACACCATTCGCGATCTAAATGAAGGGAAGATATCACGCATAAGTTAAAAAATAATGGTGTATATTTGAGCTTTCCAAACTTCATTGTAACCCAATGCAAAATCAAAAACAGTTTGACGATTGGCGAGATAATTTTTGAAGAATATTGGAATATACTGAAATGTATTAAAATGTCGAGCAGTATATATATTTCGCGTTTTTGTTCCGATTATATTTGGTATTATGTCAATGTCCCTGTATACAAATAGAAATAATATTTGCGTAAACAAACACCCCATCAAACAGCTGTTTTCAAGTGTCGAGCCACTTGACTTGCAAGAGGGAGGGGGGAGAATGGTGACTGGTGCTTACGCGCTTATCTTTACTACATTATCTGGAAAACATCATTTTATAAAAAAAAAGGTTCGGTTCGTTTAAGGTTCGAAATTTTGAACCTTTTGAAAAGGTTTGGTTCGAGGTTCGGTTCGAAAAAAAAATGAGGTTCGCCCAACCCTAATTTTAAACATCCAAATTTTAAAACTCTTAATACAGTTATAATTGAAACTAGGTACCAACTTCAGTAAAAGCCAAGTTTATATAATCTGTCAAACAATTCATAAACAGTGCACTTCCTCCCGAATTGCTTAGAAAATATTTTACACAGTTCTATGAATATGTGCAAGTTGTTAGGTTTGTTAGGTTTGCAGCCACAAAGTCTTCCTAACGACACGACACTCACCGTGAACTCATGTACTGTCTGCTCAAGCCGGACGAGCCACTGCAGCTCGGTCTGCTCGCCGCCGGCCGTGTACACGGGGTCGTAGTACCTGAGCTGGTCGCCGAGATCGAACACCTGCTTGATGAAGCTCAGATCGAAGTGGTCCGGATGGCTCAGTATCGGCTTGCTCAGCTCCTCGGCGTAGAGCAGCGCCTCCGTCAAGAGACCCAGCTCCATCAGACGTTTCGCGTACACCATCTTGAACCACTGTTGACGGAGATGTCAAGATTATATTTATGCTGAAAGATTTCAATGACCCTCACCAATGGACTGCCACCTTGACGCGGTGGTGGGGCTTAAGGGACCGGCTCGCATAGCGAGTTGGTCCCAACCAAGTGCAGTCCAGGGTCGGCCTAGTCCCATACCCTCCCTTGAATTTGCGGTCCCCTCGGGCCGGCCTCCCCCCTCGAGATGGTGATCCCCCTGAAATCGAGTCCTACCGGCCCGAAACCTCTCCCTCCCCACCGGTCTGTCCCCATTCCGGCCTGGCCTTCCCACCAGTGCTGGACTCCCCCGGATCGGGCCAGTTAGGTCGACCCCTCCCCATGTCCTCCACTTATATCAACAAAGTTAAATGAAAAATGCAAATATTAATGTGCGCAATATAACCTCGTCGTTGACGCGCAGTTAAACCACACACAATAATCAATTTCAATGACAAGTCTCAAGATGGTAGAGATAATTTTACCAATTAAAGAAAAATTAATCCGTAAATAAGTTCTAACAAATATATTCATTCCATTTGTTGCCATTTGTCAAGGATCTTGACAGGCATCAATTGCCTAATAAAAGTAATTTGGTGTCTCAACTTTGAAGAGATACATATTAAACTCTCACTAGTAGGAGTGATCAAACTTCCACACATTAAAAAAAAAATGTAAATGTATTGAGTACGTAGTACGGTACCTCATTCCCGCATCAAGTCCAGGCATTCTGTTTTTTTATTTAGTTAATCAAACTAAAATCAATAGGTTAGTCTCTAGAATTTAAACTATAGCCCCATTAGTTAGCTACACTTCATCACTTTTTTATCACAGGAGGTAGTAGTACCTACTTCAATCTTGCTGGGCCACAGCAATCCCATCAATGAATTATGTTACCTGGAAAGACGCTATCGCATGGTCCGCGTCCCGCAGCTTGGTGGCGTACTCCAGTATCTCGGTCATCTGTATCGCCTCGTTGGTGGCGAAGTGTTGGAAATCCCGCAGGTGCGACGAGCCCACCAGGATCAGCTTGGCAGTGCTGCGCTCCGAGTAGTTGCTGAGCTCCACCTGGCCGGCCAGGTAGCAGAAGTGTGCAGCATGCAGGCAGCCGCGTCCCACTGAAACACACACCGAGGTCAGCTGGTTGCTACGTTGGGGATCTCGTCAATTGTAATGCTAATAATATCGAGAATTGGTGCTTTGAAAGCATGACAGTTTTTATAAGTATAAAAATAATTAAGGCACTACGGAACCTTAAAACGATGAGATATGTTGGGTGTTCACATGAAATACAGAAATACAAATTTAATGATTCACATAAATTCCTACAAAACCTCAGAGGCTTATCTGTAGGTTTCTTAATTAGTAAATTCCTATTTTAGGAGGTTGAACATGAAACATTGATTCCATCAGAGGGGGTAACTATGGCCAGAGAAATATATATATAAAAATAATTATATAAAAATAATTTTTTGTCAAATGACCATGTAGTCACCCTCTCTGAAGGTTACAATTACAATATTAAAGCAAAATAAACAGGTTATGTAGCCTATATGTAAATAAATTAATTCTACAACATGAATATCAATACACACATAAAGTATGGGTACACTTGCCAAACATAAATTGATCCTTGATCAAATTTGATTGACTGATAAATGTTAGATTGCACCATCCGAAGTCAGTCCAAGCGATCTCCTTGTCTCACTCTAGTAGGTGACCCCCCATTTCAACGATTGATTGGTACGGGACATGACCAGCAGTCATTCAAATTTGATCAAAGCTAAATTTTTGTTTGGCCGAGTGTACATTAAATTCACAATAAATTTTCCAACTCTCAAGGTTTCGGGTTTTAGGTGGGAGGAATCTTACCCAGAGTGTCACCGAGAGTGATGATGGCTTTCCGCGCAACTTCTGGAGACGTGTGGTTGGACAAGATCATGGCCAAGTGCGGCTGCCACTCGCCCCACTTCTCGTCAGAACAGCTCTGAAAACAGACGATCAGTAATGAGAAAGTAGCCTCAATCAGTATCTGTCAACCGTGGTAGCCAGCACTGGTATGCGCGAGTACCAAACAAATTACATATTGCAACATTGCATTGCCAGAAATCTTTACTTTAATAATAATATATCTGTTTAAGAAAAATTTCAAGAAAACAGTAACTATAAACTAACCATTAATGTTTTAGTACTAATCCTCATCTTATATCGAGCCATAGCCAACTGACATTTCGTGGAAGAAAACACCACATCAGCCTTCTCCAATCGCGTATTTTCTAGGATTCAATTTTTGTATTAGTGTTCTACTTTTTCCGCAAATAGCGCTAGGTACCAACGCCGCCGTTTTTTACCAACAGATGGCATCATCAAAGTTGATTGGTCCTGAAGTTTCATCTTACGTATGAATAATAATAATCAATGTAATAGACGGCAAGTGAAAAAGATTTGTTTGGAGAGAAAATCTAGCATTATAAGCAAATAAATCAAATTGTAAAAGCACCTGCACATACCCAGTCTTTTACATATCATAAATAATATATTTAATAACAAAAGTTTTTGTCTACACACCTTTGTAATCCTTTATTTATTCACTTTGACAGCAAGAACTTTGTTTAATTTGACAATTGATGATGGAAACAAAACCAACAGCTAGAAGATCACGTTTCAAGTGTGCCGCGATCAGAAAAGCAATTTGTTCCTTTAGTTAATTTTGAAGAGTAATCTCTGTGTAAATAATGTGTTTAGTTTAACTTTAAATTATCTGTTATAAAACATTATTGATATGCAATTAATAAAAGTACAGTGGAACCTCGTTAGTACGTTTTTGAAGGGACCAGGTTAAAAAAACGTACTAAAGTGAAAAACGTACTATAGAAATATGAAATTTCATAAAAAAAGGGTCTAGTCTTGAGTCAATGTTTTTTTTGAAGATCAATATTTTTAGATTGGGGTTTAACGTCTTACCTCCTGTTTGAAATGGAAAAAACACTCAAGGGTGGCCACCTCTCCTCATGAAGCAATCAGCTGTTTCAACTTCAAGTTATTTAAAAGACACACTATTCATGTTTCCCCCTTCTCAAGATAACAGCTGAAGCCAACCCATGTCAAGTACTCAAAGGACCTGTCACTCAACACAAGTGTAAAATAGATACAAGTATAGTCTGGTCCTGACCTGGTTTATTTTCACATACAAAGGGTTTTTCAAAAACAGACTTCCAAAAACTGAGGTGTGTTTTCTGACCTTAATTAGGTATGTACGAAAATGGCTTGAAATTGGGCTGAAACACGTACTATTCTTAGTAATTTGCTTCAAGGGACCAGAATTTTTGACCTACTAATGCGAAAAACGCACTAGCGAGAAACGTACTAAAGAAACAATTTAACATATTGTGTTCTTATGGGGGAATGCCAGGACCTTTTGAAAAAAACGTATTAGGGTGAAAAACGTATGAAGGAGAAACGTACTAAGGAGGTTCCACTGTATCATCAATATTAAGCTGCAATTATTAGTTTGCGCCCGTCAAAAGAAAGTGTGGATTGTTTCATAAGGTAAGGTACAGGACATTACAGTAAAAGTACGTAGGTTTAAGTGGCAATGAACGTATACAAATAATTTGTCAACGTCTATATTTGGCCACCCAACAAAAGGACGGTAGGTGGCGCCCTCGGGATTCTGCTTTACCATTGGAAATGGGTTCTTTGGAGAAGGCTGATGTGGTGTTTTCATCCACGAAATGTCAGTTGGCTATGATCGAGCATGAATCCAAACTTAGCAATGCAACCAAAACAAGAACTAGACTCTTCTTGGGAACAATCTCTCTGTTCAAGGTCAGTGCTTACCGTCACGGCCATCGGTTGGCGATTGGACACCAGTTGATAGAGAGTCTGTAGCGGATCGTTCACGGCCAGACTGTTGAGGAAGTGCGTCATCACGCCCATGTGAAGCCGGGATTCCATCTTGGAAGTGAGGAACAAGGCGTGGCCCCACAGACAATGCTTCGTGGCATAATCTGAAATACATAGCACGTGACTTCTTGTAAATATGTAATGTTCAAAGAGGTACATGGATGTTAATTTCAGGTATCAATTAGTTGATCTTGGAATTTCGGTGCCTATGTACTATGTAGGTACTTGGAACACATTTGTTTTAATTTAAACAACTTCAATAATCAAATTCAATCCATTTCTCATCATTTGAAAACTTTTTCTTCGTATCTTGTGTCCTAATAATTCAAACTTATTTTGATGGAAACCTTGATGGCAGGCAAGGACAAATCAATCAAACATTATCTTTAAGATTATTTATTTCCCAACAAAAACATTGATCTTTCATTCAGTGCATTATAAACTATGTAATTCTAATCTAATCTGTGTCTACATGTGCTCAACCATCTAATTATTGAGCGAGCGAAGCGAGCGTCTCCATTTGGCTCTTTTGGCACGGACCTCTGTTTTTTTTTTTTTTTTTTCTGTTACTGACGATATACAGGTTAGAGTTTTTCTTCGATCGAGCTGAAATTTTGCACACATGTACGTAACATTTCTGATTGTTGCAGACCCTAATTTTTTTGAAATCCATTGATTGGTTCAAATTTAAAAAAAAAATAACTTTCGATTGGTTGTTTTGATCAAATTGAAATTTTGACAAGTCATTACCCCCAACATTGTACCCAATCAAACAAAGTTTCAGCCAAATCCTCCCATTGGTTAAAATTTAAAACCATCTTTCCTGTGTTTTTAGAAATTTAAACTATAACCGATTGAACGATCAACTTATAACTTCGCATGATGGTTGGGACCAACATTATCTGCATTTTTGACAATTTTCATACTAATCTGTGTTTAAATCCAAACGTTATTGACATTTTACGGACTATTTGCGTGTTGGCTGTCAAATTCACGGCGACTTAGACTCTTCAGTTCAAGGCAAGGTAGTTAGAGCAGAAACTTTCAAACGCAAATGAAACTGATAATGACCGTTTAACAGTCGATCTGATATTGTGTAGACACACTTATATCATATGAGTGGTCTCAGGTATATTTTTTGAAGGAGATCCTGTGATTTTTGAAAATTAACACGGAACAGTTCAATCATAAAGGTTCAATCGATCAACTTAAAGCTTTGCATGGTTATTTGGACCAATATTTTAGGAATGTTTTGAGATTTCTATACAAATCTGTGGCGAAATTTTAGAATTATTGGCTTTTAATGACATTTTCGATAGACAGAATTTCGGTTCGAGGTGTTGCGCGTATCCGTGCTCGCTCATCAACGCGTTACTCAGATTCATTGGTTAAAATTTAAATAAATATCTCCTGATAGGCTGAAAAATGAAAACGGTCTTCGATAATTCTGATCAAACTCATATTTTGCATGATCATTAAGACCAATATTGTCTCTTATTTTACAAAATTTCATCCCAATCAGTTAAGAACGTATGAAGTTATTTACATTTTTAATATCTGTCAGTAATGAAGTATCGAAATGAATGTTTTCCAGTGCCAATTGAAAATTGATTCTGATTTGCTTTATGAACCAGGTGCTTAGATGCTATTTTAAAGTTTCGATGAAAAGCATACACTTTTAAGTTGATATCATAATCAATTCCATATGGATGTATATGTTTTCTGTGCGTTGTGTACGCATTTCTGGTTCGAGAATTTGCACGTACCCGTGCTCGCTCATCAACGCGTTACACTGAGCGTTTTCCTAGTTATTTGTGATAATACAGTAAACCCTCGTTATTACGAACTTCAATAATTCGAATTTAGGGGTAAATTCGAACTAGATGCATGGTCCCAGTGGACAGGATAGGTTTTTACATGTTAAATCATTTTTATAAATCGAATTTTAGGTTAATTCGAAATTCGAACTGAATTTTGGTCCCAGCCCATGTTATTCCTTGCATACAGTTGTTTTAATTCGAACTTTGCAGAAGGATTGATAAAATAATCGCGAACAAACTACGAAAAAACAACACTCAAAACAAAACACAACCTTCAATGGCATCAAAATGAGATAATCTGGCTTGGGAGGTTGGCCAAGCTGCTGTTACAGGTTTGCCATCCCCACTTTTTTGCAATGGCGGGAATATTCCACAGGCGGGAATATTCAAACTTCATGAAAATGCACACAAATTTTTTTGCATTAATTATATATTTCGAACTTTTTTAATTCGAACTGGGATTTTTTGGGTCCCTTTGAATTCGAATTAACGAGGGTTTACTGTAATAGAAAAATTAGCATACCAATTATTCCATATGCAAATAAAGAAATAGAGATCTGCACTATACCCATAAAGCTTATTTATTTTAAAACTTTTGAGAGAGCAGATGAAGCTATCCCCACAATTCATAAACTAGTAGTATCCAAAAATCCCATGAAGTACCAAGGCACTTCAAAATTTCCCCGACGATGTAAATAAGGACAACCGTTATCGAATGCAATATTTGATTCCGCAAGATGACAGAAGGCAAGATCGTGCGACCAAGAGCTGAGAGGATCCTCACCGAGAGCCTCCTTCAAGTTCCCGCGGAGCAGATGCTCGCGATAGGCGTTGGTTACTTCCTCCTCTGACGGCCTGGCAACGAACCGAGCGTCGAGCGCAGCCTCGTCGAGCGCGTGCTGGGAGCCGTGACGGGATCCGTGCCGGGACGTAGAGGACGAGTGGGACGCTTGGCGGTTCCTGCTCACCGGCGGCTTATCGTTCAGCAGCAGCTCGGCGATGTCTGCTCCCACGGCAGACTGAGACGTAACACCAATGTTAAATAACACTCACGCAACTCAGAACAAACACAGCCAAAACAATATTATTGTGGAGAGATTTTAAGCCAGAATGAAAGAACAGGATAAGGAATCACAACAATCGAATGTATTGGTAAAAGAAATTATTGTGCTTGTGACTTTTAAGTGTGTGTTGTTCAATATTATTTGTTGATTATTCTTCACCCCATCCTGAGCAAGACAAGAAAACTTACTCGTCGACGAAATGTAGCATGATAATGATGTTTTTAAATCCAATCAACTCAAGACTCTTGTTTATAAATTATTATATATATCTAGGTGTGTGAAAATTGATTCTAACATACACCCATACTTGTAGAAAATTAAATGTATCATTTAGAAGTGACCAATATAATGCAATATATTTTGTTTTTTGTTTACGTTACCTAATCGGTACTTGTCTGTCTGGAACTGCTAGAACCATACATTTTCTTTGTAAATATTGCCACTGGTGTAACAGTCTTTTCATACAAAATAAGAACTTCGACTTTATTTTAATTAATTTTAAAGTAGGTAACAGTAGACCTACTCCATTCTGACGTATCAGCAGTATAAGATACTGCCACAGCAAGATGGCCGACTTCTTGTCGATAATATCCTGGTCCCTCTCGATCTGCTGAATCTTTTGGTTGCAGAAACCAATTACGGAATTCTTGTGAGTAGTCCCCCTGAAACATAAAAAATCATGAAGCACATTTATCTAATGTATCAATTATCATAGTACCTAGTCTAGTTATCTAGGCAGAAGGCACAATTTAATATTTACTATTTAGATACATTTTATAATTGGCGACAACAACTCAATAGAGTACTAGAGTGCCACGCCCACTAGGTACTTCCGGAGTCTTTTTCAAAACCCTCTTATGGAAAATAACATGGGGACTTACTTTGATTGCTGGTCATTTGTAAACGAAACAGAGTTAAGAAAATTCCAATACACCACCATTAACTTCAATCTTTCATTTATAATATTATGTCGACACATCTCTTCAAATATATACCAAATTAAAACTGTTTAAGTTATTAAACAGCTCCAAAGTGCGACGTTGCAATCTACATCAATAATATATTGTCACACGAAGCAGCGCGATGTCCTGGGAAGCGAGTTGGCAACTGCGACTTTACAAAAATGAAAAACAAATGAAACAATAACAATGATGCCAGACCTTGCACGTCAATTTTCGATTGTTGACGAAAAGTAAACAAAACTGAAGTATTTCTGTGCTCCTCGAGTTTATACACAGAATCAAGTTCATATTATAGTTATTTTAATTTCAGGATACCATAATACGAGATGTAATGAGCTGTTGAAATGTAGACTGACAGTTCATTGAATTTACATCTTGCACCGGTGTACACTTTCGTGACGTCATACGCTGTGTAGTGTGTTGTTTAACTTGTAACAGTTTATATTTTGTATATATTTGAAGAGATGTGTCGAAAGATTGAAGTTAATGGTGGTGTATTGGGATTTTCTTAACTCTGTTTCGTTTACAAATGACCAGCAATCAAAGTAAGTCCCCATGTTATTTTCCATAAGAGGGTTTTGAAAAAGACTCCGGAAGTACCTAGCGGGCGTGGCACTCTAGTACTCTATGCACACAGAAATGCATCCTTCTCTTAGGGGCTGTGCATAAAGGACGTCACGCTAAAAATGGGATATTTTGTCACCCCCCCCTCCCCCCTGTCACGCTGTGTCACACTTTTCGAGACCCCCCCCCCTAAAAGGACGTCACAAATCTGTCTCTACCCCCCCTAAAGTAGAATATTTTTGTATCAGAATTTATCGTTTTTAGCGAAATTTCCGGTCCCGACATATCAACTGAAATTTAAAATGTTTGAAAATATCTATATCAAAACGTGACATCCTACTGCCTCCAGTACCCCCCCTCCCCCCTGTCACACTGTGTCCCATACTGGTGCACCCCCCCTCCCCCCCTGAAGCGTGACGTCCTTTATGCACAGCCCCTTACTTGCTACATTTAAGATGAAATTAGGTACAGGAATACAGACTATTGTGGATATTGTTCCAAGTTCAAGATCTAAATTTAAATTTGATGTAATATATTTAATGTAGGTAGGAATTAAGCCGCGTTTACAACAACTTAACGTTCGAAAATTAACGTTGCAAAATTAACGTAATTCCACTTTCGTTCACAACCACTTCGGAAAAATAACACACACGTAAAACAAGATGGCGTCGGCCAGCGCGAACAGCTGTGAGTAAGATGTGAGAGAAGTGTCCGTGCGCATGCGCCACTTAACGCACTTAACGTTCGACTTGAAAGTAGGAAGTTGGTCAACTTTGAGGTGAAATTGGCGTACGTTAATTTACCAAATTTCGTTGTGAACGAATCCATAAGTTTACATGGGCTTGAAAATTGAAATTGCGTTAATTTTCTTAATTTTCGAACGTTAATTTTGTTGTAAACGCGGCTTTAGCATACCTAATGCTAATTTCAAATAAATTAAATACAAATAATAAACATAAAGATATAAAGATAAAGATAAACATAAAGATAAACAATAAACATATTAATACACATAAAGATTCAAGATGGCGGAGGGTGTAGTGCTTCATTCTCAGAGACAAGTTAAAAATAAAGTGGATTCTGCAGTATGCCCACACTGCACGAAGATTGTAAAGAAAAGTGGTATAAAGTGTATGATGTGTGGTAAATGGAACCATTTTTCATGTGCTGGGCTGGCCAGCAAGAACTATAAAGCGGGCAGTGAAAGTACATGGACCTGTGAGGGGTGTAAAAGTAAGGTTAGGGTTGATGAAAACATTGGAGGTGATAAAGTGTTTGTTAAACAGAGGAGGCACAAGACTGTGGGAAAAACAGAGAAACTTGTTAAGTGGATACTTGAACAAATAAAGTATGAAGAACAGGGTGGAATGAAGAAGAAGATGAAACAAAATAGGCATCGAGTATTGAAGTCAGAAGTCGTCAAGGGAATAGTAGCAACGTTCATGTGGATGGAAGGTAGGCTGCAAGAGATGGAGAAACAACTAGAAGAAGTTCGGTCAAGTCAGTCAGACCAGGGCAGCAGCGACCTGAGTGGGCCGAACATCGCACCGAGTGACGTGGGCAGCAGCGACCTGAGTGAACCGAACATCGCACCGAGTGACCAGGGCAGCAGCGACCAGAGTGGGCCGAACATCCTACCGAGTGACGTGGGCAGCAGCGACCTGAGTGAACCGAACATCGCACCGAGTGACCAGGGCAGCAGCGACCAAAGTGGGCCGAACATCGCACCGAGTGAACAGAACATCGCACCGAGTGACCAGGGCAGCAGCGACCAGAGTGGGCCGAACATCGCACCGAGTGACCAGGGCAGCAGCGACCTGAGTGAATTGAACATCGCACCGAGTGACCAGGGCAGCAGCGACCTGAGTGAACCGAACATCGCACCGAGTGACCAGGGCAGCAGCAACCCGAGTGGGCCCAGCAACGACGGCAGTGTGTCGGGTGGCCGGAGAAATGGCGGGACTGAGTGCCACCTCTTGTTAGGGGACATCAGTGGCAGTATGGGGGTTGGGTTCTGCGCTGATCAGGCAGGTTTTCGGGCGCATCAGCTGCCTGGAATTCGCATCCAGAAGCTGTCTAGTGAGATGGAAAACTACTGCATTAGAGAAGAACCAGTGACGGTTACGTTGTTTGTTGGCACTCGGGACTTGCTTGAGGGAAGGAGTAGGAATGACATTATGGATGATGTGAGGGAGTTACTGGAGGCAGTGAAGAGCAGATTTGGAGTGACATGCAAAGTATACATGGCTAGCATGCTGACGGGGAAGGGGAGTGGTCCCAGAGAGTTGAATAATTGTGTCAGAGCCGTGTGCAAGGAACAAGGTGTGTGGAACATTAGCTTGAGGGGAATGCAAAGGGGGTTGTTGGGGAAATGGGACTGGCATCGATCAATTGGTGAAGGATTACGAAATGTAATAGAAGAGAGAACAAGTGAGAGGAGTCATCAGGGTTTTTGGAGCCGCACAGTGTGGAGACGAGTAACGTAGTTCAGGAAACAGCCCCGGAAGCAGGATCTAACAGAGCAAAGAGAAGAACCAGGAAAGGAAGACAAATAGGAAGTAGAATTGAATTTACATTTGGTACACTGAACATTGTTTCATTGAATGGAAAGGTAGAAGAAATTATAGATGTGATGGTTGAAAGGAAGTTATTGTTTCTAGGGCTAAGTGAAGCAAAGTGGAAAGGAAGTGGTTCGAAGGACTTGAGAAATGGCTTTAAGCTGTGGTGGTCTGGTGGCTTGGAGGGAAGAAATGGAGTGGCGGTAGTAGTGAGTCCGAAGGTTAGTGACTTTGTGGTGGATGTGAATTGTCACAGCGACCGGTTGATGTCATTGATACTGAAGGCAAGTGACAAGATGACAGTGGAGGTTGTGCAGGTGTACGCACCACAGGCAGGTAGAGCAGTGGAAGAGAAAGAGAGTTTTAGTGAGGAAATAGAAAAGGTATTGGAGAGATCAAAGTATGAATTAATTGTGATGGGAGACTTTAATGCGAAGGTAGGGAGTGATAGAAAGGGCTATGAGGAGGTGCTTGGGAAGTATGGGGTAGACGAGAGAAACAGAGATGGGGAGAGGCTGCTGGATATGTGTAGAAGAAATCAACTGAAAATAGGCAACAGCTGGTTTCAGAAGAAAAGAAGCCATCGTATAACAAGATACGGCTACGGTGAGGACAGATCGGAGTCCGTGATAGACTACATCTGCGTGGGGGACAGCTTGAGGCAGAGCGTCATAGACATCAAGGTATGCCCAGCCGTTTCACTCGACAGTGACCATCGACTGCTCGAGTGCACGCTCAGGATCGATGTGCAGAAACCAGTAGTGACTGTCTCACATAAGAGAATCAAAGGATGGAAACTACAGGACCCGGCGGTGAAGAACGAATTTGTTGGAGAGTTGAGGGATGTGGAAGAAGAATGGCAGGAGTTCAAGAATGCTATAGTAGCTGGGGCTGAACAATTGTGTGGAAGAGCAGGTGGAAGAAGGAAGGAGAAGGAGACAAGATGGTGGAACAACAGAGTGAAAGTTGCTGTGAAGGAGAAAAGACTAGCATGGCAGAAGTACGAATTAGACAGATCGTTAGAAAGTAAACATCAGTACAGAATATGCAGAAGAAATGTGGCACGCATTGTAGAAGAAGAGAAGGACAAATCAATGTAGGAGTTAGCAGACAAGTTGGTGGAAGATTTTAATGGCAACAAAAAGATGATCTATGGACTAGTCAAGGAAAAAAGGGGAACTCGAGACGATCTAAAGAGTATGAAGAATGACAAGGGTGATCTGATAAGTGATGTAATGAAGATAAACCAGATGTGGGGGAAGTATTTTGAGAATCTTTTAAATGTAAAAAAGGATCTTAATGTATCAATGGGTGAAGAAGAGCTGCAGATTGGAAGTGAAATGGAAGACAGTGAGATGGAGGAAGATCTTTGTGATGCAGAAGTAACAAGAGCCATGCGGGAAATGAAGAATGGTCGTGCGCCTGGTATTGATGAGGTTACCATAGAAATGGTAAAAGCTGCAGGGGAGGATGGTAGAAGATGGCTTCGTAGAGTGATCCGAGCAGCATGGGAACAGAAGAGAATTCCAGTTGATTGGGAAAAGGGGATTATTGTTCCCCTTTTTAAGAAAGGAGATCGAAGGAAATGTAATAATTACCGGGGTGTGACCTTACTCTGTCAGTGTGCGAAGTTGTTTGAGAAGATAGTGGAACGGAGATTGAAGAATTATGTTGAAGAGGGGTTGCGAGAAGAACAGTATGGATTTCGGAGAGGGCGATCGACAATAGACGCAATTTTCACAGTGCGACAGATGATGGAGCAGCAGTGGGAGAGGGGGCAGGAAATGCATATGGCTTTCTTGGACTTGGAGAAGGCGTATGACAGGTTGCCAAGGGAAATAGTTTGGGAGTGTTTGGTGAAGAGAGGAATAGGCAAGGACTTGGTTGAGCGGATCAAATGTATGTATCAGAACAGTGTGAGTTGTGTGCAGTCGGGAGTGGGGAGATCGGAATGGTTTAGTATTAGTGAAGGGCTTCGGCAAGGGAGTGTGTTGTCACCAACACTGTTCATCATAGTAATGGACGAGTTGTTGAAGAAAGCAGAGCCGAATGAGGGGATCGATACTCAAACGTTGATTTATGCGGATGATGTGGTGGTGTGGGGAGAAACTAGGGAGGAAGTTCAGGTAAAGATTAATAAGTGGAGTGAAGAGACGGAGAAGATGGGTTTGAAAATAAGTGAAGAGAAGAGCGAAGTAATGTCCATGGAAAGAAAGAAGCTTAAACACGGTCATGCTAGGATCAAGCTTGGAGAGGGATGGTTGAAGGAGGTGGAAGAGTTTAAGTATCTGGGTAGCCTGCTCACCAACAAGGCTAAAGTAGACAGAGAAATACAAGAAAGAAGAAAGAAAGCAGAGGCATTTTATCAAGCAGTGAGGAAGTTGCTGTGGAATGAGAAGTTTCCACAAGTCTGCAAGATCATTATGTACAAGATGTATTTCCTGCCAATTCTAACATATGGGGCAGTGACGTGGTCAGCAGGTGGAAAGGAAATGAACCAGCTACAGGCAGCTGAGATGAAGTTTTTGAGGAGTGTGAAGGGGGTGACAAGAATGGATAGGATCCGAAGTAGGAAGATAAGAAAAGAGCTTGGGGTTGAAAGATTGGTGTTCAAGCTGGGAAGAGAGAGGCTTAGGTGGTTCGGCCACATGAAGAGGATGGGAACGGATAGAGTGCCAAGGCGGGTGTTTGAAGCGGCTACAGGGGGAACTCGGAGAGTGGGGCGACCAAGAGACAGGTGGATTGGACTGATCAAGGAGGATGTGTTGGAGAGAGGAGGAAGGTGGAGTGAGTTGGAGGCTGAGAGACAGTGGGAGGACAGAACATGGTGGAAGGAATTTGTGGAACAAATAGAAGTGGAAGAAGAAGAGGAGGAAACGCCAGGCGTGGCCAGCCGGTTTCCAGGAGTCCTGCGGCCCTAGTGTTGGTGGGAACACCCACCCCCTGACCCATTTAATTGGAACCAGGGATGGATTATTATTATAATAAAAAATATTGTTTCATTTTACACAGGGATACGATTATGCAAATAAGTAACAACTAATTTTAATTCAACAAAGAATCGAAGTAGGTATTACTAACTAGCAACTACATCTTGTTTTGAGTTTGACTCACTTGATGAGGGGTCCGGGGAAGTCACGGAACACGTTCAACGACTGAAACTGACGGATGGCCACGGTGGCCGCCTGGCCGTCCAGCGGATAGTTAGGGTAGATGTGCACGAGATGGCCGTGGCTCGTGATTTTGCCGCGGGCGTGGGCCACCGAGAACATGGTCGGCGTTGAGCGAAGTGGCGTGGAGGAAGCGGGAGGACCGGTCTCGTTTCCATCGTGATCTCTGAGTAGAACAAGAAAATAGACAGTATAGTATTAATTCATTAGTTCCACACAATCAACACAACTTTCTTCAATTCGACACTAAAAGTTGCAAGATGCCACTTAGCGGAAAAAATTTACATCTTTACCACGAGTACTTCTGCTCATGCGCACAGGGCGCGAGCAGGCAAGTCACTTATATGTCAATCGTAAAACGAGTTCAGTAAAAGTTATAACTAAATCGAAATAACAGAAATTGATGAATACATTAGTGTCAACAATCAAATACAATCAGCATATTTCATTACAGCACACATTCATTCAAATTCTTGTGAAAACGAGTTGTCTATTCACCAAAAACCACCATTTGACAGTTGCAATTGTTTTTCTTACGGCCTTCTGAAAACACATTTTTCTTGACGCCTCGTTCAAACAATTGCAAACCGTCAAATGGTGATTTTTGGTGAATAGACAACTCGTTTACATAAGAATTTGAATGAATTTGTGCTGTAATGAAATATGCCGATTGTATTTGATTGTTGACACTGAAGTAAGCATCAATTTCTGTTATTTCGCGATGTATTTATAACTTTTTACTGAACTCATTACGATTGACATCTAAGTAACTTGTATGTAAAAGTACGCACGCGCTGGGATTGTACTCGCGTGAGCGGCCATCTTACTGATATTAGCGCATTCTCTAGGTACTTTTAGTGTCAAATTATAATATGGAAGTGGCAAGAGAAATACACTTCCTATTGTTTATTGTGTCCTTTTTAAAATAAGCTTCCTTTTGTCTTTAATCGTTTTTATCAAAATTACATATTATTTACAATGCTGAGAAATACCAAAAAAAATAATCAAACAATTATCTGCAATAAAATAAAAGATACATCGATTTCAATTGATTCGCATGCGCAATTGCACACATGGTAACAATAGGCAAGATTTTACCGCCATCTTTATGACGACTCCTGTTTCACGGCCTTCTAAAGTAATTTTATAGACTGATCCAGCTCAAAAATTGATCCACATTGATCCAAATTGATCAAATACATAAATCCACCAAACAAAATACTCTGTGCGCCCTAAAATAAAATTTAGGGACCCAAATTTTCTGAGTGAAGAACAATCGACAGAGTGGCACTAGAAATACAGTTACAGTAATTAACTAGGTAATTAACACTTCCCATTTAGGCAGTGTCATAATCATAATTATAATCATAATATAATCATAATATAATCACAATTAAACAGTTTGGTTAATTGAGTGTGAAACATCCCTAATTACTGCCAATGAATATGATAAATGGCACTATATTGAAATAAATTGTCGCCAGCGAACTGACCTGTCGAGATAGTTGTTCTCCGAGCTACGTCCGGAATGAACGCTGCCTCGATCTGTAGAGAATGCCAGCGGCGCCATGTACACCTCGCGGTACCAGCGTGCATATGCTGTGGGATTTGTCTCACGCAAGTTGTTGTAGAAGGCCCAGTACTCGGGGGTGTTGTTCTTCGCTGTCGTCATCCAAGCTGAACGAGAAGCAAACATAATGTAATGTAATAATGGTTTTTATTAGCAACTAAGGATTATACACAATAAGTAATTGCACTGTCCGGTGGGTACATACAATACAGTTTCATAATCTGATGCATACATATTATACATGAATCTGATACAGGAAATTATTTTTACTCATCTGGAAATATATTTTTGGCAAGTTCGTTGGATGGCAGGCTATTCCGTAGCCTGTCCCTCTGCCAATTTGGAACAAATTAGGATATATTTTGCCAGCGTAGTAACGAATTACAGTTTACAGGTCGTGTAAAAGGTTACTCATTTTATTTATTCTTACGTTAGTTTGTTACACAAATTGCCTCAAGGAGCAAAGAACAATTAGTTCTAATTCTATTAATATTCTTCACAAAGCAAATAAATAAGATTTACAACATTCTGAACGCCAGAAACTCACCTTGTTGGTCTGCAGAGTACATCATTCTCGAAGAGTTGCCTCGTGACTCGGGTCTGAAATCATTCAACCTTCACTTAGTCATTTTATCTTCGTACCCAGTAAGGTCAGAGTTAAAACACGCATAATTAATGAATGTAGACATTAATAGAAGACATACAAATGAAAATAATTCTGAAAAAAATGTTTCTACATCTGACAGAAACTAGAGGCATTCTATGAATACTCACCGTCCCATGGCGCGATCAGCTCTGTAGTGTCGCGTGTCGTACGGATCGTACCACGACATCTCCTCATGCCTGGACCTCTGCCGAGGATCGTAGTCGCGCCGCGGGTAACTCTTGTCGTGCTTGGGAGGTCGACGGTCATAGTCCCGACGCTCGTAGTCGCTATATTCAGAGCCGGAGCCACGGTGATCAGTCCTGTGTTCAAAGATCTTGATTAATATATCATGTTGCTTGATTCATAACATTTCTTAACCCTGTAGTTATTGGCAATAACCAGTAGGACCTAAATCTAAAATTGGTAAACTACTATTTCAGGATGGAGAAAAAATACTTTTTAGCAGCAAAATGTTACATAAAAATCATAAAATGTGTCAATTGAGTATTAGTTAAAGGAGATTATTTCATAATTTGAAGATTCTTCAATACATGGCCAACACACCTTCTAGACCGGCTGTAAGCAGTGTTGGGATTACGAGGATCTCGATAGTCCTCGTAATGTCGCCCGCTTCTCTCGTCTCGATATCGCCGAGAGTCATTGGACTTATCACGCCTGTAGTTATCCCGCTCGTAACGATCGCTGGTGTAACTCTCACTGTCGCTGTCCCTGCCTCGTCGATCGTCGCCTCGACGTCTTCGATCGTCTCTCCGATCCGTTCCTCTCCTATCATTGCCTCTCCGATCATCAACTTTACGATCTTCGCCCTTGCGGTCTCCCCTTCTTCGATCGTCACCTCCTCGTCTTCGATCATCATCACGGTGCCGATCTCGATCGCCTTTCGTCTGTCTTGACTCTGGTTTGTAACGCCCACTGGAAGGAGACATCTCTCGATCTCTTCGTCTTCCATCTCTCTCATCGGAGCTCTCGTCATCTCTTCGATGTCTATCTTTCTTGGTCGTATCTCGCCGAGGAACGTTGTCTGTCGATGGAGGCTGAAAAGTGTCTACACTGTCGGAACCGATTGTCTCGCTTCGCTCAGCTGTTGGCTGGGTCGAGCCAGAGGCGGGAGTTGCGAGTGGTGGATCATTCTTCAACCGTGCTGTCGCTTGAGATGCCGAGGACGGCTGCAAAGGACTCTCCTCCTGACCATCGCCTGTTACGACACGGCTTCCAGTCTGAAAACACAAGATAATTTGAATGTGCGTACAATGGACACTGATACGTAACCCTGCAGGTACTAAAACAGTGACTAACAACACCTATTCAGTGAAACAAAATGAGACAAACCTGAACTGTCGATACTCCTTGACTTGCCGGACTGCTAGATTCACCAGGAACCATTCTTCTGAGTCCAGGTGGTGGAATGTCGTAATTTGTCATCGAGTTTGCTGCAAACGTGACCGGCTGTTCTGTAGTCGGTCTCCCAGGAACCATTCTTCTCAGAAGGACGTCATCATTGGAATCGTGTGATCTTTCATCGTTGAATTGAGGCCGGGTAAATTGTGTGACAGTATCTTCTTGTTCGGTCAGCTGTCCAGGTACCATCCGATGCAACCCCGGAGGCGGTGTCGACACTTCATTGCTGGGTATAGTGACATTATCACCCTCGGTCAAATTCTGGCCTGGAATCATCCGCTCCATGCCCGCCCAGTCATTGGGATTGTCAGAATGAAACCGGGTTGAATCGTCAGCAAGCTCATCTTCCGAGAGTTGACCCGTCTCTAGGTACTGATTTCGGTCAGGACCCCAGCGAGGAGTCACCTCCTGATTCTCTGGACTCAAGAAGGGTTTAGCTTGTCTATTACTCATCTGTTGCGCTAAAGTCAATTGTCGGATTTGTTGAGTCAAATCCACAGCATCAGGATGTTCTTTGTTATCGGGAATGGTCTCAAAGTTAGCTATGTCAGAAGATGGAGCAGCATTCCAGCTTTGATCAATTCCTAAATGTTCACCAACTCTTTCCTGCGACCTGGTAGGCACCAAAGGTGGCAGACTAGCAGCATTATACAATGCTGGACTACTGCTTCCTTGAACAACTTGGACGGTGCTTTTAGAATTCCTATTGATGGAATAAGGATTTCCAGAGCTTTGTGCCAAGCTGGAAGCTCCACTTGGAGGAAGTTGCATTAACGGTGATGGACTTGGCTCTTTGCTATTCGGTCGAGATGGCTGATTCATCGGAGGTGGAGGGAGCTGATTTGTAGCAATGTTTCTTCCTACAGCAGCATCAAATATTACCTCAGCATTTTCAGTGTGTAGAGTTTTCAAAGTACCAGCTTCATGCCCTACATCGGTACTAACTGCTCTGCCAATTTCTAATTCTCCTATTTGTCTACACACAGTATTCAAAGTTGGATTTGAAGGAGAATGATTTTCTTCATATGCGCTCACTTCCCGATCTCTTAAAGGGGAATCGGGATAGTTTTCATACTGGTTTTGATCATAGTTAGGAGCACTAAAATCTATTGGTGTGTGCACTCCCCCAGTATTTGTCGAGATGTCATCGGATCCTTGGCTATGATTACTTTCCGTTGACCACTGAGCCGCTAAGCCTTTGTTACCCGTTGTACTTCCAATAGGGTTCAAATACTCAAACTCGTTATTTGAAACCACACCCAAGTTCATGTATTGATGCCTTTGCATGCTGGATGCCGATAGCTCTGATACTTCTTGTACATCTTCGGAAACATCATTCTCCGGCAGGCTGGCCGTCTCCAAACCGCCACTCTCTTCATTGCCGATTGGTTCAGATTGCTGGGAGTTGTCAGTGGGGTCGTCGGTGCTTCCTTGGTGAAGAAGTTGGGAACTTGGAACAGAACTAAGAGTTTCCATGGAACTTGTGGCTCCAGTTAAGTTCTGGTAGCTAACATCTAACACTTGATTGGTTGGCTTAGAAAGAGAGCCGGACTGATCTGTTCCAGGAGTGGAAACCGAAGGAGAGTTTGGATAGCTCGTTTTAGGAGTATTGGAGTAATCGGTAACATCCGATGCCATAATCTGTTCAACGGGTTGCTGAGCGTAGAAGTTTTCTTGCATATTCTGATAGTTTACTAGAGTTGGAGCCATTAATTGAGTTGAGCCTGGCTGGGCATAATAATTGTTGCTCTCACTATTAAATACGCCTGGTCCGACGGGAGGCATGGTGTTGTTATTTACTACTGGAGCATTTTGATAGTTAACTAAAGACGGTGCATGTAGAGCTGTAGGTTGGTGAAGATAATAGTTGCCGGCGCCAGCGGGAGGTTGCGTCTGCGAGTAGTCGACAATGCCCGTAGGCACAGTGTTGCTATTCACAACTGCAGGATAGTAATTGCCCTCAGAGTTGAACGAATTGGCAGGTGGAGGACCCACATTATTTGGTGCTTGATAATGAGTAACATTTTGTTCGTAAGGTAAGCTCTCATGGGACTGTTGTTGTTGAACGCTGCTGTCCCAACCTTGGTTCTTGGCAGGCTCGGTTTCTTGTGCATCCTCAAAGCCCCAATTCCAAGGGTCTTCCCTTTGGCCAGAGTTCCTGAAAAATGCAGTACAAATCCATTAAGAAGAACCTGATGCAAATGATGGATATTTCAAAATCAAATGTGATTATGATTAGACGGGTCTGTAACAGTGATAGAGTATGGAACATGAACATTATCATATTATTTTCTAACTGTAATTATCTTCTATTCTACTACATAATGCTGGAATATTTCCTGAGAAACTTCACCTTTGACTCATCAGTTGAATGTACGTATTTTTGTGTATAAATGTAATTGTGTATAAATGATCAATTGGAAGTGGAGGAAGAAGAAGAAGACGAGGAGGAGATGCCAGACGTGGCCAGCCGGTCTACAGTAGTTCTGCGGCCCTAGTGTTGGTGGGAACACCCACCCCCTGACCCATTAAATTGGAACCAGCGGATAGATTATTATTATAAATGTAATTTTATATTCTGAAGCATGATTTTTGCAGGAACGACTGTCCTTGGTTGAAAATGATTTCTAAACATTGAAAACATTTCATGACTACTCTCATGCATGACTATCTGACAGCTCACCACTGATCTTGAGCTGCAGTGTGATACTGGTTTTGAGGCTGAGGGATATGCTGCTGTGGCTGGAACTGATTCAGATCCCAGTATGGCTGTTGTTCCTGCAGGTTATGAGTGTTCCACTGGGCAGGCTAACAAACAAATAGGTAGGTAGTGCATCAATTGAATACCAAGTACTACTTGACTGAAAACAATGTAACATTAACTTAACACTTACCGGCAAGGTTTGAGGTAACGCTGAGCCATTCGGAGCGTTAGGGTTGAACATTCGTGGAGGCGCCACCTGTTGTTTAGGTGGCACTGCTCCCGGTGACTTAAATCGGGAGTAACTGTTTTGAGAGAACGACATTACTCTTGCCTAGAATTAAATAATTTGGGAATTAGCGTAGGTGGTACTACGCAAGAAAATAAATTATGTAGATTGCTCAACAATATTTTAACTGAAGTTACTAGCTTGGTCGCTGATTGTACCTAACAGAGTGCTTAGAGTCCATGACATTAAAATTAAAATGTGAATTTTTCTGTGCATTACTAAATAGGTAACGTGGGTAACTACTAAACGCTCTGAACAACAAATGCAATCTGCTGAGATGAGATTCCTCAGATCTGTAAAGGGATGCTCAAGGGCAGACCGAATCAGGAATACGGATATACGACAGGAGCTAAACATCGAAAGCATTCACGACAAACTAAAGCACTACAAGTCGAAATGGAGCGAACACCTGCTAAGGATGCCGGAGAGCAGATTACCAGCTCAAGTTTGGGAGTACCACCCACATGGAAGAAGAAATTTAGGACGTCCAAGAAAGCGTTGGGAACCGGAACAGGCTGATGAGCCTAATCCATGAAGGATGATGATGATGATGACTAAATAGGTACAAATTGCAGTAATTTTAGTAAGGTTGGCTTGAAGTACGGAACAGTACGGAACAGGTTGGGTGAGTGGTTACCGCTCTGAACTTGTATTCCGGAGGCCCGGGTTCGATTCCCGCGGCCGTCCTTCCTGACTGGGGTTTTTTCGTGGTTTTCCCTCAGTCGACAGGCAAATGCTGGGAAGGTACCCTACTAATAGACCACGACCGCCTCCTTCCCACCTTCCATCCTCACCTACTCTTCACCATCATCTCCCAATCATCCTCATAATCATTCATCCGTCGCCATTAGCCTCTCTGCAGAACAGTGCGACGTTAAGCCCCAAACAAAAAAAAAATTGAAGTAGAGCCTATACGTGTAGGACCCTAGGTAAGGTACACTAACTTTATTACTAGGTTGTCAATGCAATTAGTAGGTAAATAGGTTACCTAATAAAATCACCGTTAAATTCCAAAAATGCAATTTGGGTGAATGTAGCTACACACACAGTTGATTTTGGTCATGACACTGAAAAAAAGAACAGGGCTTAATTGCCATTGTGTTATGCCTTCTAATACGCCCGACAAGTTGCTTACAACTGTCCACATGCAAAACAAAGGGACAACGACAATGAGTTACGATTACCGTTCATATGATTAGCTCAAAAATAATACCTACATTAGGCCGATTCAAATTGTGTACATGCTGCTCCAGTTAAACCAGTCCGCTTTAACATTATGGGAGTTTTTGAGAGTATCGGACCGTAAAAAAATTGTTAAAATTTGAAAGTGTGCGTTGTTAAAATCAATCTGGTTTTGCCACCGCGGCACAAACGCAGTATGATTCCGGCCATTGTAGGTAGGCAGATATGTTAACCTAGATCATTTCTGCAAGTGGTACAATTATTTATGTAGGTAGGCTAGGTAGGACCTATTTGATCAACTAGGTATCAACCTACCTACCTATCAAAAATTAGGCATAGCCAACAAAGAATATAACCCAACTGTCTAATGAATGACTAATACCTAGGTATATCTAGTACTAGGTAGCACCTACTAAATTGTAGTGATTATTACTTGACTCTTGAGGTGATCACATTTAGATTTGGTTGATGCTCTACTTTCAAGGTGGAAGTGACTGATCATTTTGCTTGGAATTTTTCATTGATTCGGCCTTTCCTACTAATATTTTGGTTCCACCCTTTTGATCTCAGTGCCTATAGGTACATAAATATACAGTAATGCCCTTTCGGAATTTAGTACCTACTTCCTCAAAATTCATTATTTATGAAAATTACTTTCTAATGTACAAACTTACCTTGACGTGCTTACAGCTGTTTTCAAAAATAGCAGTCACTTCATGATTGCTTTACATTAAATCAAAATAATAACATTATCATGCTCACTGACAATCATTTACTGTTTCTATACAATAAAACTCGATGATAAAATCAATTTTAATCTAATAATTGATCCAATTTTCCTATTATCTAGGTATGTCAGCAAAATTTATTTTCACGTTTTCACGTCACCAGTGTGTCGTCCATCTTTATTCTGTACTTTCTTCTATCGAGCAGTGCTGCCACACCCAAACACAAATTCCAAAGTTTGCTTCGGAATTTGGAAATAGATTTCTTTTTCTTCGACAACACAATAAATGAAAATGTCCATACATATTAAATTTGCAAATAATATGAATAAAACTTATTAAAACATTGCTGAATTTATATAAAAATTGTGCCTGACTTAGGGACATTTCTTGTTCAAATGGTTTTGATGCACAACCAGTTGAATCAAAGCGCGCGAAACTCAAATGTATGTAAAAATGTTAAATTCCACTGTCAAATTTGTAGTAGCAGCTGAAGCAAAGCTCCCCAGCTCGGAGATGGGCACAAAAAGTAGTTGAAGCGATTTTTCAATATCGATATTTAGGGTGCTGCGAATCGATTCGAAAAACAATCTTTGGGAACCTCTCGACTCGAATTTTTAAAAGATCTTAATTTCAGGAAAAATCCGGTTCAGGTAGGGAAATGGTCAAAAATCAATGAGCAGGGAGACATTGCATAATTTTTTTAAATAAATAGGGAAGTCTCGTGAAGATTAGAATTCAGAATAATATTTATTTTATGAAAGTTGAGATGTTGCTGAACACAGATGTGGTATTATTTTTGTTGTTGGACGAATAGTTCTCATGTAATTAATTTACAAAGTTTGATAGATCTCCTCTCATTTAAAAACAGGAAAATTGGCAATGACATCACAGTTTGCTATATTGCCATGGCAACAAGGGAATCCCCATGTCAACACAATGTTCAAGACTTGGAAATGACATCACAGTTCTGATTCTTGTTAAAGGCCGTTTTTCCCGCCTAAAATCATATGATATTTGAACTCGATTTTTATGAATGAAAAGTTAAGATTTCACAGGTAATAAGTGTATTTGTCATTATTATTTGTGTTTATTTATAGAAATTTACTAGAATAAAATTTCAGGAGACTTCCCTATTAAAAATACAAAAGATCGATTCTTGTAATACCTACATCAAAAGCTCCAGAATTAATTCGAAAATATCATGTCTATAGCAGATTAATTGAATAGATTTATCCAAAAATTGATTCATTTTGCCCACCACTAGAGATTAATAAAACTGTAGGTAGGGACTGATAAGAATTTCACACAAATAATCATTTTGAATGATATAATAATCTATTATAAACTATCAAAATACCAAGAAAAATTTCATCAACATAAACACCTGAAAGTTGTCACCTTTAAATAGAGAACATAAAATAAAACGACACAACACCAAACTAAAAATGTCAAAAAATATTATAAAATTCGGTATGTACCATACTATAAGAAGTACTAAGAGAAGAACTGTCTGTCCTATCTTGGTGATTGCAACCATAAGTCATGATATGAGGTAGGCATATTTATGTGCTGTTGTTCCTTTCCTAAGTAATTAATATTTGCTCTTCACTTGTATCCATTCTAATATTTGTGGTGTGAAATATGTGATGATGCAGTCAGCGCCCGCTCTTCTCATCGACATCAACACCTCCTCGAGGCAAGCCTGCAGGTTCACTGCACCCTTCTCAGCTGCATGGTACAGCATAGCGTATTCACCGGAAACCTGCAACATCAAATTATAATACATGTAAATCCAGTGAATTGTGTTTCCTAGCTCATTTCGTGTTTCTCTCGAGTTACCTATGTATTTGAGTGGCTCAACAGCAAATGTTAAAAAAATACTTAGCAGGTTCATAAAAATAAAATAATAGAAATAAGTAGAGATAAGTCGATACCACTTTTTCACCGATACCGATATTCACTTTATGATTAGCGATACCGATAGTATCGCCGATACTTTTGTTTCTTTATATTTCTGTAGTTCCTGTCCACCAAAGTCTCAATTCAATCAAAATTCACAAAACTAGAGATTTTTTTTGGAGATTATGTCACTTGCAACTTTGGCTCTGATTGGTTGAGGCATCTGCCAATGGTGATACATCTCACTGACGTGATGCCAATGAGCACCAATGAGCACCAATGAGCACAAAATGGCCACAATTCAAAATTTCAACTAAAAAAGTAATAAGTATCAAAGTATCGTAAATATGGCATTAAAATTGACCGATACCGATACCACCGATACCATGGGTATCGGTGGTATCGCGAGTATAGGTATCGGCCCATCTCTAAACAAAATGTATCTGTAGTGGCAGGTACTGACTTGGAAGACAAACAATGGATATTCTGGATGAGCCTCCTTCGTTTGCTTCACAATGTCCAAGTACGGCAATCCCGGCTTCACCATCAGCATGTCACAACCCTCTTGCACGTCACGCATCTGCCAAAGAAAATGTACATCACCAAATCAAATATTTAATTATTAAATTAAAACAGATACATTGGCAACTTGATAAATGGCGACTGTCAAAAAAAGTCCCATTAACGTTCAACTTACCACACCTACAGGTGTATAATGTGAACGTTGAAATAAATTATTTTTTATTGTGTTGACTCATTTGGTACCTATGACATATTTTGCAAATGATCCTGAGCACTCTAACTTTGGGATGAAAACAACAACAGTAAATCAGTGTAAATCCAAAGTTATTGGAATTAAACGTAGTTAATAATAATAATAATAATAATAATGTAATTTATTGAGCACATAAAATAGGTACACAATTGGTCTGTATTCAACAATCGAGTCGTTGATCTTCCATACATCCATCTCTTCTCTTCAGCTGCTTCACCTCTTCACCGTTTACCTATTTCTTCTTAAGTTATTCATAAAAGTCATTATACATATAGTTGTGCTTCAATGTCAGTGGTAATATTGGAAGAACATCCAAGCATTTGCTTTTTTTAGCTGAGGGAAAACCACTGAAAAAACATTCTCAGCAGGATGTGTGTGATCTTTATTGTTGTCTTCCAATGCACATTACTTCTTGTTCTTGAATTCTTGTTCTTGAATTAGCGTGAGTTTGTTCTTGACTAGTGTCTTGAATGGTATTGAACTTAATGTCTGATCTTCCCTAGTTGTTGCATTATACGCTACCGAGGCTGAATATTAAAAACAATTCTTAAATTTTGTACCTCGATGAGTGCCAAAGTCGAGCTTTTCTTTGGACAGCGTATCTCTTCCGTGAATATCTTGTCTTCTTCTTAACTTATCATTCAAATATTTAGGTTCTCCTGTTAACAGTATCTTGTGCGTTGCGCATGTCAAGTGAAGATTCCTTCTTGCTTCCATCTTCAACCAATGAAGTTTCTGAATGTAGGGACTTATATGGTGTCTTCTCTTAATATTGAATATAAACCTGGCACAAGAATTCTGGACTTTCTGAACACGTCCTATATCTTTCTTTGAAATGCATGATCCGTAAACGATGTCGCAGTAATTTAAATTTGATATTATAAGTGCCTCAACGAGCTTTGTTTTTGTTGACCTGGTCAGGATTTGTTTAAATCTTTGCAATGTTCGTAGTTTGCCGTAAGCTTTGCTGTTTGCTTTCTGAATATGATCTGTGTATGTCATTTGGCTATCCATGATTAAACCTAAATTCCTTGAAGTTTCTGAAATGGGAATTGTACAACCATTTATATTTAGTTTAAACTCGCTATTAAGTATTTTGATTCGTTGACATTTGCTCCCTATAATCATTGATACTGACTTCAAGTCGTTGCCCATTCAGCATTCTAATGGTCCAAAAACAAAAATGACTAAAGGCGCTCATCAAGGAGCTCATCAAAGAGCTAAAGGCTCATTCACAATGCACCGCTAACTTTAACTTGAAACGAGAACGAAAATGTTAACTTAAACTTTTACTTGATCATATTCAGAAAAAACAAAAATTACTAAAGGCACTCATCAAGGAGCTCATCAAGGAGCTAAAGGCTCATTCACAATGCACCGCTAACTTTAACTTGAAACGATAACGAAAATGTTAACTTAAACATTTACTTGATCCTATTCAGAATGACAACGGCTACGTAAACTATTAGCCAATCACAACGCTTCAAATATAATACCTCGGGATTCTTCGCCTTCACCTCGGGTATCTTCGTATTATTGCCCGATTTCTATTGGTTGACTCAAGGTCGACCGCTAACTCAAACCTGAATGTTTGGAGTTTGGTATCTTTCAAGTTAACGTTAACGTCGTTAAGTTAGCGTTCTGCCGTTGTGAATGCTACCCAGTGATCCCGTAAACCAAACATTCTTAAGTTAACGTTAACGTTTCAAGTTAAAGTTAGCGGTGCATTGTGAATGCGCCTTAATCCTTTATAGCAATCACAAGAACAAGAACGAACAAATATTCTGCATTACATAACTACCTACTGAGGAAACCTCCCATAGATTATTTAGGTGGCAAACACACGGGGCGTTTTTTCCATGCCCATGCCGAAGCGTTTGCACGCCGGCGAGACAGGTAGCATTGAGTCTTATGGGAGCAAACACATGGGACGGCGCAAAAGACGCGCGTATAAAACTTCCCAGAGTGAAAAACCACGCGACTGCGCATGAAAAAAAAGCCATGTGTGTTTGCAACCCTACCTCATTAGTCATTATTAAGTAGGTAATTAATTATTAATAACAAGTAGGTAACTATAAAATGGCAGAAAATCCATAGATCTAGGTCCCTGATCTTGAACCATTATGTTCACGCTAAAACAACAAATAAGAATAAACTTACAACTGCGCGTGCTGCTAGACCCTTGCTACCAGGAGGCAACTGGTAGCACTTTCGGTCGCTGAATGTAGGAGCAGATTTAGTAGCATCACGGAACGGTCCGTAGAAACCAGAAGCAAACTTGGCAGCATACGACAGCACGCTCACCTGGTTTCCCAGGCCAGCGCCAATGAGCGCTTGTTTGATTGCAGCTATACGACCGTCCATCATGTCGGATGGAGCCACAATGTGAGCACCTGGGAAAAGATTTATTTCACTATATCATGCGTCTTGACTTCTGTACTTTCCCAAAAATCTCTTTTGACTAGGTAGGTAGGTACTCTCTTCTTTCTAAACTCCTAAAATAGCAATAAGTCATCTGCAACCTGGGCAAAAATGTGTAAAATATGAGATAATGAGATAATGTTGGTCTTAATCAGCATGCTGCCAAATTTAAACATTTTGGAGATTTTTGTTTTTTTAATTTTAAATTAATTGAATGAATTTAAACAAATAAATCCCTTTTTAACTTTATAAAATTTGAGACAATGTTGATCTTAATAAATAAATTACACATCTGATCTTACATCTGGTCAAGTGGTAAAAGATAGGTCCTATACTAATCCACTAGGCACAATTCATTGAAATAACTTTTTAGCCCACCACATACAACGTACACTGCATGTCACATTTAGCTGTCCACCAGGCGTGGCCCCTAATTTTGCAAGCAACACACTTTTTTCCACCCCTCAGTCGCTGTGTGCGGATAGGTCGATAGTCCGGTCTTCCGAGACCATCCCTCTCCCTCGGACAAAGGGGTATTCAAAATATCTTTTCGGACAGCTAAATATGACACGAACTGTAGTACCTACCTAGGTTACCTAATTAATTAGTATGTTAAAAACTACCTCTTTTAGCATATGATAATGCTATTTGTGCTAGACGATCTATACTAGCAGCATTGTTAATAGTGTCATTTTCGTTAAGAATCCCACAGTGGCCATGATTTGTATACGGGCAAAGACAAACCTGGAAAATGTAGGCATCAAAATGTTAAAAATATTTCATAGTTTGACATTTTTCATTTATGTATTGACAAATTACTTACATCGCATGCTATTACGAGATCAGGAAACCAATCGCGTAATTTAGGAACGGCTTGAATGATGGGATTCAAATCGGAATCCGCATTTGTTCCTTTTGCATCCTTTCAATATAAATGAGAACACATGTTTTTAGAAAACAAAAAACAATCTATTCCTGTCTGCTCTATCTATACTCTGATTCTGCCGATAGATTATTTTTACAATTTTACAATCTAAATGTAAAAGTTCGGGTTGAGCATACCAGAATGGGCCTAGCTCCCTTTAATACGAAACTAGGATCATTTTGAGAATTGCAATTTTAATGGAAATTATTCCCGAATAACATGCTAAGGCTGAATTTCACCAAGATTCTAAACCCGGGTTAGGGGTCTGTAAACCAGGTTTAGAGGCCCCTAAACCAGGTTTACCGCCTCTAAACCGAGTTTAGAATCTTGGTGAAACGCAGCCTAAATGGCGCTGAAGTCCACACCGCTGTAAATTATACATTTATCACTGCAATTTCAGCATTGAGTAAAAATCCTTTATTTTTCAACAATGTAATAAATGTTCTGCCACAGCATCAAGTCTTGAATTACTGTGGTCCAATGGGGTGTTCACTGCCATTTGCTCTCACTCACAGCGCTAGCGGCATTGGAGGTGTCTCTCTCTGATTGGTTGGTCTCTGAATCCAAGATCTCTGAATCAAACTCCCGCCAAGGTTTAAAAATATTCCATTCCGCTCTGCATTTTGATTGGCTCTCTCTCTCGGCATTTTGATTGGTTCTTATTACGGTTAGGACAGGAGCGCCATCTACAATAGTTTTGCGTGAGCAGCCCCATTGATCGACAGTTAATGTGAAAATCACACTTTTTTAATTAACAAAATCCATAGGTATCTTTTAAATAAATACCTTACTACAAGAATAAGCCTAGCGGCAGAAAACGGTAATTTCTAATAGTAGAAATTTCTGAGTTTAAGAATGCCGCTCTTGCAACACAGAGTTTGTTTTCAACAAAAGTAGGGATTTTTTGAAAACAAACTCTGTGTTGCAAGAGCGGCATTCTTAAACTCAGCGGAATCATGCAGCGCTGCAGCGGACATCTAGCATGGTGTTCATTTAATCAGCGATGTAGCGATTTTTCTTGCATCAAAAGTGTTCATAATCTCAGCGCTTAACAGCGGCTATCTAGGGGTTCTAGTAAAAAAAAAATCTTTGCTTTATTCGCTAGATGGATGCAAAATGGCGGCGTTTGTTTATGTTGATCTGTGTGTCAATGGTTTAAATTGTCAGTTACCTATGCATCGTTTATGAAATGTCGATGAAGCTGAGAGGTAAATACAACTTCTCGAATTAATATGCCGTATTAGAGCGTAGTTTATTGCGTTATAGTTCATTGCATTTTTGCTTTGACAACGACGTCCATGTTTTAAAATCTTGCCGCCACATTCATCTTGCAAAACTAAGCAAAATCATTCATAAACTTAGTGGGAATTTGATGAGCGGACGCCATTTTCTCGCTACATTCGTTACATGAGTTGCTGAGTTTAAGAACGCCGCTAAGAATGAATGTAGGTATAGTGCACAGCCTTCTCGACAGTCACTTCGTTCTCTAGTCCTGCCGACGGTCAAATAAAGCTATGACGTCATCGGTTTCTTGCACGGTTGGAGGCGCTTCTCCCAGTGGTGGCAATAAAATGTACTACAAGCTGACGTCATTTCCACTGCCTTCTTTAATGCGAATCAAGAGATTTGAAGAGGCAGTGTGGCAATAAAATTCGAATGTCGAATTCGAATCTCTTGATTTGCATTAAAGAAGGCAGTGGAAATGACGTCATCTTCAGGGGCGAAGCGTCAGGGGAGACAGGGGAGACAGTGTCTCCCCTGGAAAAAGCGGACAGTGCTGTTCATATCTTTCATTCCTTAAAATTTGCTGTAATTGTATTTTATTTTTATGTATCGTACTTTTATTCGATGTATTAATTGGTGTTGTAATGAAACACATTGATTGTCAGTTGAAAACCATGTTTAATTTGGTGTCTTTACGAGCGAGCGAGTGTTGCCGCTGCGCGCGCATCTCCTATCTTATAACCCGGGAGACATAAGCTACTTGTGTCCTCGCAGGCGAACGCAGAAGTATCTGCATCCTTCTTCCACTCGTTGTTCAAGCATTCATATGTTTTCTCTCACTCCCACTCGCACTTACATCCGCTCGCCTATACTGCGTATGGACATTCCATGCGATAACAGTCTTGCAAAATAGACTCCGAGGTAGACGTGTCTCCTTGGTTATTATAATGTCCCTTGACAGCAACAAGAACATATTGACTGGAATGTACACACCGCAGTGCCATGCCAGCCGCCTCGCCTACGCCGTTGTGCAACACACACAACATTCGCATAAACGCACTATGTCAGCAGTAAAACTAAAAATATCTAGAAAAATGAGTCAGACTTGAAAACAAGTCAGTTCACACATTGAAATTGCATTGATTAGACGTATTATTTCCTCCAGATATTTTAGTTTGTTAATCGTTTGTATTGTGTTTGTGTACGGTGTATTATTTAAAAATTTATTTATCACTAAAATGGAAACTGACGTTGACAATGACGTTATCGATTATTTATTTATTAACAAACAGTTTTGCCGCATTTCATATTTTGCATTCATACGAATAAAAGTGTTCAATAAAATCAAAGCGGCTTACGCCTCATCTCGATATTAGCCAGAGAGATGGTAAAATAAGTCGTAACTCGTAAGAGCGTCGAATTGAGTTAATATACAAAAAATGTAGGTAAGCCAAAATACGCTATTTTCTATTTATTTGTTGTCTTGTGTCTCCCCAATTTTTGGAGGTACGCTTCGCCACTGGTCATCTTGTAGTACATTTTATTGCCACCACCGGGAGTAGCGCCTCCAACCGTGCAAGAAACTTATGACGTCATAGCTTTAATCGGCCGTCGGCAGGCAGCTACCAGAGAACGAAGTGACTGTCGAGAAGGCTGTGGTATAGTGGGGCATAATTTACTCTACATATAAGTATATCGGTACTAGATATTGGGTGTGACTACGATCCCGACAGCCGGGACTTTCAGGTTAAAAAAATAGTCCCGACCGTCGGTTTTACTGGGCAGCCTAAGGAATAAAACTCTCTATGGGTAGACAAATTCGAACTGGGCAACTTAAAAAAAATAACTCTATGGTTAGGCTGAATTAAAACTTGTGAAAATTACAAATAAAAAAAAATGTGCTCCCGGCCGGATTCGAACCGACGACCTCTTGCACCGTGGTCCAGTACGCTATCCATAGCGCCATCTGGACGGTCATACTGAATGCCGTTCTTAACCAGTATATAAATAAACAAGGCCAGTCGGGACTATTTTTTTTAACCTGAAAATCCCGGCTGTCGGGATTTTAGTCACTACCCTAGATATTATGTACCTACCTTAGGTAAATTGCCCGGAACTCCAAATAAGAGCACGGATTTTAGCCCTTTAGCTACCAAAGGTTCAAGAGCGCCCTTGAGATGGGACACACCATAATGAAATACTCCTGGCATGCTTGGTATCTCCGATACATTTTTGAAGTCCCTAATAAATTAGAATTTTAGATAGGTACCTATTTAGTTAATTGGTTGAGGAGATAGCAGTCTGTGCACAAATACATTAATAATAGCATAGACATTGTATAGCCTTCTAATAGTAACCTTACCATTATTAAGTATTTGCTGTGCATGTGGCAAAAAATAGCTGCCCAAAATGTAACTTTTTATAGGTTACTTACCCTATAAACAGGGGATACATTAGGTTGTGTGCCGATATATCTACATTAGGCGTTTGCCAGCTTCGTAGAACGGAATGAAAATATCCACTGTGCAGTAAATGCTTTGGTTCAGGGATTTTCGACATAATTTACAACTTTTATAAAACCGAAGTAAACAAGCAACAGCTGACTACAACGAGCATGCAAAGCAAAGTGCGGAGGACTGTGGACAGCATACAAAGAACTCTGTCGCCAAAGATACTTCACACACCAGGAAGAGTTTTGAAATCGAATTATATGAGAGAAGACTTTCCAATAATTTTTTATCATAGACATACATTATCTTACTTTCGAATAATCAAGTTTTTCTGATAATATAAGTGTGGTATATTAACTATGAATTAAATTTTAATGTTTACATGGACTTTGAGGATGACAAGCATTGGTCCTTCGACGAGCAAAAGGCGCGCAGCTTTCAAAACTAGTTTCTCGTTTTCAGAATTTTTAATGGCATGTATTTGAAGTAGACACAATATTTTTTAAACTGTAAAGAAAAAACTTTACATTATAATTATTAACCTATCTAAAAGCTATGGCAGCTTTCTTGTCCTAAAATTAAATTAAAATAGGTACCTAATAAAAATATTTTAATTTTATTGAAAGTAATTGTAAAACTATTGTAGAATTAAAACTCCAGACATGGCATATTCCTAGGAATTCTTCTGTCCTTGAATATTAGCACTGAGAACTTTCTATTTACAATGCATGTTCAATGAATAAGCAGAAAATTATCATAAATTTACATAGGAAATTATAATGCTTCCTTAGTAGATAAATTGATTTTTTCAATTTCAAAAATTCAAGTTAGAATTTACTACCACAATAAACAAGTAGTAGCATTACCTACATAAATTGCATGGTATTTCATTTGATTCCTGTTGTGCCAGCTGATGCATGGGGGCAACTAAATATTGTGTTTGAGAGGATGAAAATAGACATGGAGCTAATTTTAGACTAGGAGTTTGTGGCATCCAGTAGTCTGGCCTACCATGCTTGTTGACTGGGTTTTGTCAAGTAATTTCTTCTCTGTTCAATATGCTGGAAAAGATTAAAAAAGATGATGGATTTCTTAAAAATCATCATACTAAGCTTCTTAATTCTTTGTCTCCTGAAGATTTGCAAAGGTTTTCATTGTTGGGATCTGATGAAGAGCGTTTCAGTTTTGTGTACAAACTGCCGATAGTCCAAGAGTTGGAAGTGCAAACTTCTGAAAGTGGTAAGAATGGGGACGCTGCATCAAAATTGAAAGAACTAGGAAACAAGGCATTTCAGAGTGGAGATTATCGCAGTTCATTACAGCTGTACAACAAAAGTATCCTGAAGACACCTTGGGCGAAAGGTATAAATATTTAGTTTTATTTTTACTTCTGGTACATGTGTGATACCATATGAGAATAAATAATACTTACTTCACGATCATCCGTCAAATCAAGAGTCCTGGGAACCACTGTAGAAACTGTCTGCATCAATTTTCCCATAATTTTAATATAAGCATCTCCCCTAAAATAATTGTTTTCATATATTGAAACCACAAGTACATAAATGCCCAATGCTGACAATAAAATGATTACCACCCTTAAGGTGGCGCAATCACTCGAGGCATAGTCTCAGATCTTCATAAATTTTTGTGTACTTATTGATAATCATGCCATACATAATCCCTGAAAAAATTAAACACTTCTCGTGTCTAGTTTCTGAGATAATTTGAGTTTTCTCCCCCATGTTATCTTATGGCAGCCAAGTAAAATCGTGTCATTTTTAAGCTAAAATGAAGTTCTAATTATTTTGTACCGTCAGATTTTAACAAAAAACTTTTTTTCTGGTAGACATACGGACTTACCATGAGAAAAAAAATTGAAAACGATACCAACGTGTGCTATTTTAAAAGTTATTGACCAAATTCGAAATGATTTTCCTATACGTCCCATGTTAATATTTTGTACATTCTCAAAAGACATAAAATTGAAAACTCATTATTGGGCGGGAGTTTCAAACTACAGGACATTAAATGAGTATTTTATGCTTAAATAAAGTTGAACTGTTGTAAAAGGTATTTTGAATTGGGAATTTCAAAAATAAATAAAAATGTGCTATATCGAGTGATAAAATGTTTCCATTATCATAAATATTAACCAATTAACCAAACCAATAATTATTTCCACTTCTAGAATCATCCCGTGACATTGCCATAATGCTAGCAAATCGCTCTGCTGCACTTTATCATCTGGAGAAACATCTGGCAAGTTTACAGGATATCGAACTGGTTCTTACATTGGATTATCCCCAGGAGCTTCGATACAAAGTTCTTGAAAGGTAACTTTCAGAAACAATATTCTTTAACTCATATTTACTATCTGATCTACTGAATAAAACTCAAACACTTTATTTTCAGGAAAGCCAGATCCTTGCTCGCATTGAAACAACTGAGAGATGCTTTGTACACATTTCGGTCAACATTAACAGCAATTGATTCGGCTAAACTAAATTCTGAGAGAAAGATAAAATTACAGACAGATGTCCAAATCATGATTGCAATGCTATCAAAAAATGATACTATGATTAAGGGAGGACTAATAAATGGTAAGTTTCACTGAAATATGATGATTGATGACTTTATATAGACTTGTGCAGTACTCAACAAAAGATGAAACGGTGTTTTAAAACATCGGAATGAATGCTGGTGATCTTCCTTGTCCCTTGACAATCAATCCTTGTTATTATCAATGAAATTAAAGCTCACTCCACTTGAGGTAGATCACGACTTAGTATAGACTACTTCTGATTCTACGGTCTAATCATTTAAATCTAATTTTATTTTTCGAAATACCGTTTTATCTTTTGTTGAATGTATAGGAAATTATTAGAAATTAATTTAATAATAGGTAACTAGTACCATGCCGAAAATACTCTCTACGTTCACGTAAATGCACATACATTAATTCAGTGTAGTGTAAGTGCACTTGGCTCTATGTGAACAGAACCTCTGCCAACTGATGCTCTGTTAACGCCTCAACCGATCGAGTCGAGGAACCCGCAATACCCAGCCGCAAGCTCCAGCGTCATCGTGAATCAGACGCCAGAAATGGGACGATATGCAGAAGCAAACGTCGATGTGCGAGTTGGAGACACACTTGTCATTGAGAAACCACATTGTTCAGTGTTACTGGAGGAGTATTGCGCAACACATTGCTTCCAATGTTTTAAAAGGTATGTAGTGTACCTCGATAAAACAACCTTTCGTAATAGAGAACCGTGATTTTCGGCACACATTTTAACGAGATTTTAATATATTTCCTTCCAACAATTGAATGAGAGTAAAATGAAGCACTTATGCACACTTCAAACTCACTGATGTAAATAATATTAATGGCACAAACTTGAGTAACTTGTGAAGTCAAGTTGCCCTCAAAACGTTATATATTATTTCTTAAAAAATAGCATTTTTAATATCTCGAGGATTTACCTGAGGTTGCAATGCACATTCTCCAGTATGTTGCATTATTAGTTTAGGAAGATTGAATTGTGCCCAAGCATTTGATTTTTTACACTTACATAGGAAAAACTAAAAAATACACCGAGAAGAACTCGAGTGTTTCATTATCTCTATATCATTACTGATTTCAACTGTTCTAGATTGCTCGCACCAGTGCCATGTAATTACTGTTCTGCAGTGGCATTCTGTAGTGTGAAATGCAGAGATGATGCCATGGTGACTCATCACAGAGTCGAGTGTAAGATATTGCCTGCCCTGTGGAACTCCGGTGCATCGATCACGTGCTACATGGCATTACGCATTTTATCTCAGAGGGAAATGAAATTCTTTCTAGAGAGAAAACAGCATTTAGAGCAGGTAAACAAAAAAGTTTTGTTGTGATGTAAGCAAAGATGTAGGTATTGAAAACTTTTACGAGTAGCATTTTTGTTTTAGGGGGAAGAAGTGACACTTAAAAAGTACTCGGGGTCCGACTACTTAACAGTGTACAACCTCGTTCGCAATGAAATAATGCGAACCCCAGAAGACTACCTTCAAAGAACAGGAATGGCTGCATTTTTATTGCAATGTCTCAAATTGGGAGGATTCTTCGAAGGAACCAGAGAATCGTCTGGTAAGCATTATTCAATGTGAAACCGATTTATGATAGACAGGCTGGTCTTGATGCAGTAATATTGATTTACAGCTACAGAGGTTTTGTCAGCAGACGAAGCTTTTGTCGGTGGTCTGTTGCTACGACATTTACAGATCTTGCAGTTCAATGCTCATGAAATATCGGAGTTGCAACTCGAAAAAGATGGTAAATTGGAAAATGCTAAGTCGGTGTTCTTAGGTGGTGGTTTGTACCCAACGCTTGCCCTTTTCAATCACTCGTGCGATCCAGGCGTTACGAGGTAAAAATATTCATATTTAATAAAATAATAATCTTCTTCTGGTTCCGACAATGTTGTCAGGTCAGACAGTGGGAGCTCCCACTGGGTCTAGGGCCTCGGATCTCTTCCAAACCGGCTGGCCAGGCCTGACGTTTCATCCTCCTCCTCCTCTTCTTCATCCTCGTCACCTTCCTCCAACTTCTCCACCAGCGCCCTCCAGATCCTCCTGTCCTCCCACCACTTATCTGCTTCCACTTTCTGCCACCTTTGCTGCCTGTCCTCCACGTCTTCTCTGATAAGACCACTCCACTTCTCTCTTGGTCTCCCCACTCTTCTTCTTCCCACCACTGTTTCTTCAAACTCCTGTCTTGGTATTCTCTTGAGATCCATTCTTTTCATGTGTCCAAACCAACGCAATCTCTCTCTCTCATATTTAATAAATAAAATAATATCATCGCAGCTGTGCCTTGTTTATGTTTGCGTAAATATGTTTTCACTTTCCAGATATTTCTGTGGAACATCGGTGGTTGTCCGAGCAATCAAAAATATCGGTAAAAACGAAATGATAGGTGAAAACTATGGGCCGATATTCACACAGAGTCCTCGAATCGAACGATGTCTCAATCTGAAGAACCAGTATTGGTTTACATGCGCATGCAGAGCCTGCGTAGAAGACTGGCCGCGATTCAAAGACATGGATCCGGGAACGATGCGGTTCCGTTGCGATGCAGGAGGATCAAATCAGTGCAGCAATATTATCCTAGTTCCAACGACAACGGACGACTTCATGGTACCATGTCAAGTTTGTAAACAACACACAAACATTCTCAAAGGACTCAAAGCTCTGCAGGTAATTTTTTAAGGATATTGTGAGTATAATTTATAGAGATGCGAGTCAGAAAACGTTCCGCTCGGACGATTTTTCTGGCTTTTTTTCCCGGAAAATTTTCCGTAATTGTTTTTTTTTGTATTCTGTAAAATAAATGTGTTGCAAATTATTTTAAACGGTTTGAAGGACTTTGCTTGAATATTTACCTCAGCAGAAATGTTACAAACTGCATATTTCAAATATCTTGCCAATACTGAACAAAGGCAAGGCTTATAATTCACCAATGATAATAATGTTGTCTAAATGTTGAACAATAAAACAGTCAATTGAAGACTGTGACTATCCCGACTGCAATACTGATCATATTATTGAAAAGTACCCAAAACAATTGTAAGGACCCCCCCCCCCCCCCCCCCCCCGCAGAGATCGTAAAATTTTTAATTAATTAATTATTTTTAATGATTTATATATCACACTTTTAATAATAAACAATTATAAATCACCAAATAAGTCTCAAGTTTGTAAATGGTTTTCAGGACACGGATGCTCTCTTCAAGCTCGCAACAAGACATATGGCAGTCAATGAAATAATCCCGGCATTGACCAAGTTCATCGCAATTCTTTCCCTTCTTAGCGAGACTTTGGCTCCACCATTTAGAGACTTTCATCTTTGCCAACAAGGAATTCGACGGTGTATGTTGGCTCTCGGCAATAAGAGTTAGATATATGTGTCGTGCATTCATTTGTTAAATATCTATTTAATAGGTGAATGTTTTTTTTTGAATCTGGTTCATTACCATAAATAACTGATTTGGTTGCACTGAACTTTATTTGGGATGTTCAGAGTTGTGGAGCCTTTATATGAAGTGCAACAATTAACTTAAAAACGAATGTTGAAACACATTTTATTGGAAAATGTATATAAGGATTCACATGATTTGCATTAAGTTGTGAAAAGTAGTATTTAAAGGTAAAATAATTAATAAAAAATAATGTACCTATATTTCATTACTTCTATTTAGTTTGCCCAGCAAATAGAGAGTGGTGGCACAAAGCAAATACATACAATAATTCACAAATATAATAAAATCCCTAAATAAACACCACACTCACATCACGAACAAAAGCTGTTGACCCGCTGTATCTTACCCACTTTTATCCATCACGGTATGGTATTGTTTTGTACACTTATATATATGTAGTACCTTGATTTGCTAATTTTAAAGTACATGAAGCAATATTGCTGACATACAATTAATATTCATTATTCATTCATTATTTCGATTGCATTGCATTCCTAAGAGTAAGCATTTATAAATTCTCTCTATATACACATGGGTTTGGTACAATCTGCAATCCTTCACCTCTATGCCCTATAGAAACGAGCCTGTACAGATGCGGCAAACGTATTAATTAGTTCACTTCGCAATTACTAAAACACAGTCAACGATTTTCTCGTCAATCCGTTAAAAAGATAAATAACTTTGATTTAAAATAACAGACCCAGAAAACTTTTATCACCTAAATAACAGCATAAAGGAGGGTGCAATGATCAGTGACCTCAAAAACACAATCATAATCACGCCATTTGACTATCCTTTAAAATTATATATAATATCAAATTAAAACAAATTTAGTTACTAGTGTAGGTATGAAAAAGTGAATCCACTCAATGGGAATTTTCAGAATTAAAACGTCTACTAAATTAGGATTCCTGTTAGTACAAGTCTTAAAAACGATCTTCCTCAATTTTTTTTCTCACATTTCCACTCAATATTTTCTCATTCACACATTCCCTAAAATGTTAACAATCAAATAATTTAAGTGATTTTAAAAGTTATGGATCAAGAATAGTAGTTAATGCATTGCAAAGATGAATCAGAAGTAGTTTATAAAAAACAATTACTACGTCATTAATTTGGTGTTCAGAGCTATTATAATTATTAATTATGGAAAAATCGAAAACATTTAGAAACACTAATCTTTGTAGGCACTATAAGACAAAGTAGGAAAAAAACAATTTCAGAATATACTAAAAAAAATATACATCGATAAAAATTTAAATGCATTAAGAAGTAATCCACAATTACGTTTCGCTAGTTGAGCTGACCTATTCTTATGAGGATGAATCCTAAAAACCATTGAGCAGGAGAAAAAACATGACAACTACCCAAAAAAAGAATCCTAGCTGTGCAGGAAGTTAGGATACAAGATGAACTTTCCTCTAAATGGTAGAACGGGCAGTCGTTGGGAAGGTAGTTATACAGGCCTTGGTAATGGAGTGTCGCCATAGAAATGAATATTTTGTGCGACTGGCTCACGACGTAGTTGTAATGTAGGGGCATCGGTATCTATCTTCTACCACTTCTTCTTGTGCTCATCCATGGAAACGCCGCCGGGTCCGAGTGAAACGATCATCAGAAGACCGCCGACGACAGAAAGCGTCTGAAAGATGACATCCCAATTACATTACTGTGAAATATAAGAGTAGTACATATATAGAGATGTAAAATGACCGGAAATAATACCAAAATCTGGTAAATAAATAAATAAAAATGGCTTGATTAAGTTTACGGCGAGATTAAGCACAAATGCTTCTCTTCCACCTATGACCTAACCGTTTTGGTAATATTGGTAAATTGGTAATATTGGAAAAAATGTGAGTTTCGGGTACAAAACGATCATGGTTCATTTACGAGCTACTTCTCTGGCTATTATGAGTGTATACCTACGACTAATACGAATTTCCATGTTCTTTCTAAGGCTGTGCGGGACACGCAATTTCCGGGTCCAGGGACAAAATTTTTTTTGTCCCGGACCCGTCCCGAAAAGTATTTTTGTCCCGAAATCAACCGGGATGTGACTGGAATCGGGACAAATGAATAATCCCGTTTTAAACAATATCCCGTCGTATTTCAAATTCAAAATGGGCCAATCAGAGCCCATTCAGAGCTCTGATTGGCTGCTGCGCGTGATTGGCTGACCGCTTCTTGGCTTCAAGGTCAGAACTGTCACTGATTTCTGCCGCCTTCCGCCATTTTAGAATGTATATTACGTGGTTTAGTTTACCATTTCTTCACTCTGTTTTAATTAGGCAGTGCCAATTTCTTCAAGATTATTTGTTACTAGTACTAAATGTAAATATGTAAACAAACATTTTTGCTAATAACCTTTGGGTGTTTTTACTCCTGTCAATAAACACAATTTACGCATACATCGCACTATTATTTCAGTGCATAACCTGCAAATAACGGAGGCTGATGAAGACCAAGGTAACACATTAGAAGAAGACTTTAAATAAATAAATAAAATACATAAATGTAGAGCTCGTAAACATTTTTATACTTAAGGTTAATTGTCTTAACATACCAAATTTACATCACATCCAATTTAGAAGTCGATTTTGCACAATCCTGTCCCAAAACCCGAGATTTTAATGTGTCCCGACCCGATCCCGGTTTCATATTTTAAATTGATCCCGTCCCGAATCCCGAGTTCTTTTACAAATCCCGTCCCGGTCCCGTCCCGAATGAAAAAAAGTTGTTCCGCACAGCCCTAGTTCTTTCATAAGATAATTTGACTATATTCTCTTGTGTATTGGAAAAGATTCAATGATGATGGATGAACAATGACCACCAATATTAATTGATGTGTTAACTTGATAAGATCCAGATTAAAATACAAAATGTACCTAGTAGGTACCTAGGTAGGTACTCCAGTAAAAAAAAAAGTAATATTACCGTAAAATTGCTTGGTAATATTACCGATTTACATCTTTAAGTACATAGTAGTATAATAGTGTATAATGGGCGCGTTGACAGCGAGGTCATTTTGCACAAATTAAGATTTTGTTAACTTTGTTGCATACTAGGGAGGACATGGGGAGGGTTTGACCTAACAGGTCCGATCCGGGGGAGTCTGAAACTGGTGGGAAAGCCAGGACAGAATTGGAACAGACCGGGGAGGGGGAGGCTTTAGGCCGGTGGGACTCGATTTCAGGGTGATCACCATCTCGAGGAGGGAGGCCGGCCCGAGTACAGTACAGTGCAGAATGTATAGTATATTTACCTGGAAGAAGTCGTATTTCAAGAAATCCCGCAGTGGTTTGTATTCTGGAATTGTCCACCACGCGTTGTGATACATATTGAGGAAACTAAGAAGTAACACGAGGATAAGCGCACTCAGTTTTGTCTTGTAGCCTATCGTGACGAGGACCATTAAAACTGACCCAAGAATATCTTGCAAAATCTGAAAAAGACAAATATTTTTGTTACCAAGGTAAATATGGTGTCTCTACCTACAGTAGGTAGTAGGTACATAAGTAGGCTCTCTCTTAGGACATGCTGCACAGGCTATTCTCAACTATGGTACCTACTAGTTACCTAATGATAAAAACTACTAGCAACAGAATTATATAAAAAAAGTTTCAAATTATAGCAGTTTCAAACAGCATAGTATATTTTGAAATACGGCCACGTATTAATTGTCAAAATTAAAACTTGTACCATTAACCTACTTTTGACATTTAAATAAATATAATCCATCTAGGTGTAGATAGGCTACTTACATTATTTTTAGGGATGGGCCGATACCGATACTCGCGATACCCATGGTATGGTATCGGTTGGTATCGGTATAGGTCAATTTTATTAATGCAATATTTTTTATACTTCGTTACTTATTACTTTTTTAGTTGAAATTTTGAATTGTGGCCGTTTTCCCGCCATTGGTGCTCATTGGCATCAAGCCAGTGAGCTGTATCACCATTGGCAGATGCCTCAACGAATCAGAGCTAAGGTTGCAAGTGACATAATCTCCAAAAAAATCTCTAGTTTTGTGAATTTTGATTGAATTGAGACTTTGGTGGGCAGGAACTACAGAAATATAAAGAAACAAAAGTATCGGCGATACTATCGGTATTGCTAATCATAAAGTGAGTATCGGTATCGGTGAAAAAGTGGTATCGACCCATCTCTAATTATTTTATAAGCACACAGGATGGAAATAGCTGTATGGAAGGTCAAAGACTCAATTGGCCAAATATGACCCGATGTGTATCAATTGTAGTGCTCAATAAATTGCACTAGAAAATCACTCAGTGTTAAACAAGAACCGATACCTGCAATATCTCCAACCAAAGATGATCCACCTACACGACATTACATTGTTTCTGAATTGCATTGAAACTTTCCAATAGTCATACCTACACGCTGGAATTCAAAAGATCCATGTACAACTGTGATTTTGGAACTTTTTGATCAAAATCTTTTAACCAGCACTTTCTGAACTTTTAAAATGGCAACAAGAAATTAAGAATGTACCTAAATACATAACCGATTGGGCTAAATAAATATAAGATAATGTTGGCCTTGATCAGCATGCCAAATTTAAGCTTAATCGGAACATTTTGATTTTCAAGCAATCGGAAGACTTTTTTAAATTTATACCAATTAAAGGTTTAAGCCGAAAGTGAAACTGTGTAAAATTTGGTAAAATGTTCGTCTTAATCACCTTGCAAAATTTCGAATTGATCAGATCAACCAAAATCGGAAGAAAATTATTTTAAAAATTTGAACCAATCAACGGATTTCAAAAAAATGGGTCTGCAAGCTGGTCCTTCCTTACACGTGCTAAATTTCAGCTGGATCGGAAAAACGGTGCAAAATCGGCAGTAAGTTAGCAACAAAAAACAAACAAAACAAAAAAAGAAAAGAGAGGTCGGTGCCAAAGAGCGAAAAGGAGACTCTTGCTTCGCTTGCTCAATTATTATTATTTGTTTTAGTCAATGTTTTCCTCTATAAAACTAATCTATAAATAATTTGCTTCTAGTAGTTTTCCCTTCAGCTAGAGGTATCTTTAAATTTTATATTCAGCCCATAATTTGTTCAAATTATTACCTACCTAATTTAGAAAATTCCATTATTAATGTCATCATACGATTCGATATTTTTGTAGGAAAAGTAGGTACTAGTTCAGTTCCACAAGAAGACTTACTAATTTAATTTTACATGAACATGATCTTTACCTGGAGGAATGAAATTTCAAATCGTATTAACGTGACAAACATGAATGCCAAGAGAACTCTGCCAGTTAGTTGAAGGTAGTTCTTGGGCTTGTTTTCTCCCATCGACGGAACTCCCGCGAAGAGGCTCTTCCCTTCCACACGACTCTCGGCAAGAACCAGCAGCAATGCACCGATTAGGGCCAAGTTCCTGAACAAGAACTGCAGGTCCCAGAGAATGCTGTATGCAAATGTCTAAAATAGAAATAACATTTAATTAGAAAATAGTTATTTATAGGTGTAGTACCTAGCTATAATTAAAAATATTACCTTTAGATAACCTACAGAAAGTAATTATTTGCTTCTTTGAACATTTTTATCGCAATGTTAAAAACAGTGGGCCAGATGGTTGGTTACATTGGATACAATAATAATAGTACCTATTGTCCCCAGTTTTTCCATAGAACATATATGAATCTAATATAATTTTTATATGAATCTAATTACATTATATGTTTTGCCACCGTGTTTTGTGCACAAAGCAAATCAATAAAAACATACTGATACTGATACTGATACATATTTCCATCTTTAGAAAAATCCAACAATGAGGATGTTTAAGTGACAGGTTTGACGTGTCTCGAAATAAACATTGGTAATATGTAAGGCGAAGGGGTTGGGGCGTAACTTAACGGTCAGGTACCGCTTGAAAAGAAGGAGATAAATAAAACTTTCATAAATGAATTAATGACCACTGTATCCTAGATAATGGCAAACTTTCAATGTGCTCCAGCCAAAACTGGGGACAATACCTATTAAAGATTAAAAGAGCAGAAGAATGTCCAATGAGCATATTAAAAACGCTACACAGTTGGGTCGAGGTGGATTGACGAAGTTATAAGTACAAACGCTAGTAGCACGTCTCACCACGGGATCATGCCACATTGCGCTCAAGATCCCCGATCACCTCACGAGAAAGAGAAGGATCATCTCTGACCCAAGTGCAAGCGAGATGCACTGTAAACTCTGAGAGAGATGAGGAGGGGTAGCGGAGGGGAAACGATTCCGTAGGCAGCAAAGCAACTCTTGGTCAGATCATAGTCAGATGTTGTAAATTAGCAAAAATACTTAAAAAAAATTAAGATTTGCACATTCTCAAAATGGCGCATGTTCCTTACTCTCTAATCTTTGGTAATGGTAGGTGCTACCACCAATATTAGAATAGAGTGATTTCACCCCCTCTGAATACAATAGGAATAGGCTCCTCCCCCTACCTTGAAATCTCGGCGTAGGGCCATCAGGCCAGTGAGATGCAGCAACAACAAGCATTTAGGGTGATTGTTTTCTTAGTTTATATCAAGTTGTGCAAGAAAGATATTTAAACAAATTATATGTGTGAATAGGCAATACTGATCCTTATGCATAAACCAGCTCAGAATGCTCTTTTAAGGAGATATATTTCCAATTTATTTATTAACATTGATGGGCCTGACCCACGCCGAGATCGTGATGTCAGCTCAAATCAGTCTATAGGACTGTTCTACCATCCCAAACCAAATGAAACAGGTTAGGTTAGGTAAAAAACCAGTGAGTGGTCCTCAACTGGTGGGGAATTCCTGCTAGGGGTAATTTTAGGTTTCCAGTGGGGAGTTTCTACCATACAAAATGTATTTTTTAACACATCAAATCGATGAAAATTATTGTCCAAATTCATTTTTGAATTTCAACATTTTCCCGGGTCATGGAGCCCGGACCCACATGTGACTGTGAGGGCACACCCCCAAGAGGCATCTTGAGGTATCATGTTTTGAACTGTTCACATTAAAGTTAGTAACTAGATGTAGGTTGTACAATTCTCAATCTTATACTCATCTTTGACCTTCATTGGATGATTTAATCCTGAATTGTGACAGTGAGTACCCACCTGCTTGCTAGTGACAAGGCATTTTCAAAAGAAAAGTACCTCTAGGTAATGTAGGTTGTACAATGTCTAGATTATAAAGTAGGTTCACTCATTTTTTATCAATCATAAAAAGAGTGTGCTTTGTCCACGCTATCCGATGAGCAAAGAACACATTATTATGCTAGTTTAAGAAATCCAGTGACAAAGCAGAACTGCAGGAGCTAGGATATATCCAAATTAAAGAATATTAAGGATAGAAAATTATGGACTACCAGTGGATTATTTGTAAAATAATAAGTGGGCAGGCGCTCGGCAATTGCCAGAAGAAACAAATTTGCCTACACAACAATGGGGGCTTGGGGGGAGGGCCCGTAGTTCAATGCGAGACCTGGGCGCATAGCCCTGGGCTCTGATTCTACAGCTGCATTGCTGGTCCGCTAGCAATTATTTCAATGTTAATCTCATGGAAGAAATTGCTAGCGGACCAGCAATGCAGTTGTAGAATCTAGGCCCTGGGAAATTTTTGAAGTGAAATTGGGCCTTTCTACGCAATTTGTATGTTACACAATTTTAAGCCATTTTTTTCAAGAAAAATAAGTGGGGGCGGCGTCCACCCTGAAATAAGAGTGAGGGGATGCGCTTGCCCGCAAATTAACCACTGTGGACACTACCTTCTCCATATGCTCTCAGTGGGAGAAGAAACTTACTTTCTGAAGGTAGTACCTAACCAGTAATGCACATTGCCACTTATGTTTGTCAGTTCTAACAAATATGGTATTGGTAAGTATACCTAGTAGTATACCTACTACTCAAACTTTCAATTGCTCCGTTTACTCGCCTGTAACACTACGATGAAGAAGAGAACCCCGCAAGCAATGGATACTCGGTAACGAGTCAGCACCATCACACAACCACCCAGTTGTCCAATAAGATTTATAAGGACGAACATGGTGGCTAGGAATTGTCCGCAACCCCAAGACATGTCCATGTATTCTCGTTGCTCAGACCATTGACTCCACATACGAATTCCATCCTCTAGGAATGTTGATATTAAGCACAGCCTTGCTATTGTTGGCAGTAATGGTTTTACAGTCCGGAGTACCTGTTTGAAGAAGGAATACGTTCATAAAATGAAATTGATTAAATGAATCTGCGCTGCAATTTGACATAACCTAAAGTTAATTCAAAAAAAGTAGGACAGATGACGTGACCAAATTTTGTTCTTACGATAACTACGGGCAAGGGAGTCAAATAGACATCAATGTTATCTTGAAAAATTGCAAAATAATTATTGTACTTTAAAATCTATTAATATTATACCTTTTCAGCTATATCTTCTGCTTTTGAAACCCATTCCTCCGACCCAGTCATGATGCCGACAGCTGTAGGTACTTGTGCACGAATGATGTGGACTTGTGGAGTGGTGGTGGATGGAGAGCAAAATGTAACTTCCTGTTTGCGCCGTCAGTCACGCAAAAGTAAATATTTTCTTTAAAATCTACAGCTGCCGAATAACCAAAGTAAATATTTTAATAATAATCACATTCCTATGTATATGAAATTGTCACTAACGGAAAAGAAAGAAGAGAATCAGAGAATTAAAATATAAATAACAACGTGGCTATCTTGATTTACATTGGTCAAGGTCGTCATTGGCAACCTTGATTGTGAGATCCACCGTCTTCTGTCAATGTCAAGTATTTGCTTGTGTCCACACATTATTTCATAATATTATTATTGTTCTCGTCGAGTATTCTAGCATCGTGTGTATTTAGTAAGTACGCTTTTTCCTTAATGCTTCGTGGAAACAGTAAATTTAATATTTGGGCTATTTCGTCTTTCAAACTTATGAATTTGTTTTCCCTAACCTTAACCTTATTTATTACCAAATTGCAACATTTTCTTTCTTTCATTCACCACCAGATAACTTCCTACCTACCAACATGATTAACTCACGTACAAGTCTATCTATAATAGGCAGTATGTTAAAATATTATCTTCTCTATCTTCTTTAGGCCGTTAATACAATGTTGGAAGTCACATGTAACGATCGACTCGGCAAGAAAGTCCGAGTCAAATGCAACTCTGATGATACCATTGGAGATCTCAAGAAGTTAATAGCAGCACAGACCGGAACTCGTTGGGAGAAAATAGTGTTGAAAAAATGGTACACTATCTTCAAGGACCACATTAAACTTGGAGATTGTATCCTTTTACATTCTATTTGATTGATTTCAGCAACTGTCGGCAACTGTGGTCTACTTACTATATTGTTATTACAATTTACAAGTAGTGAGTCTAGTACCTACTTATTTGGGCCAGAAACTCTTTTTAACAGCCAAAAATATCAACTTTCCTTCCTTCCGAGGTTATTGAGCGAATGTACTGCCGATTTATTGATTTTGGTTATTCACTTTCAATCACAAAGCTGTTGTATTTCGTAATTCCTTCCTAATATGCGGTATGGATCCATGTATGTATCCCTATCGACAACTGGACAGTCCCAATTTTAATCAACACTGAACGGGAGTGGGACCAATTTTTTTCACCTCTAGTCTAGTGTACGAATTTACTCATTTGAAATCATAATGATATACTAGGTACTTAAAAGGTAGCCAATTCTCTTTTTGGAAATAACCTCACAGTTTCATGTTTCCCCCCCTACCAATTCTTGACATTCACGTTATGAAACATGTAGTATGTTTCATCATTTAAAGCGTAAAAAAGTTGAAGGCTTATACCTACCAATAGTTGTCAACTTTTCTAAGTTTTAAACAATGAAAACGTAAATGGTTTCTAAACGTGAAAACTCAAGAATTGACCTCCTGCTCTGCCATATCCAATTTACCCACCCATGCATACAATATTTGTGTAATTGTATTCATTCATCATAATCCTTAACAATTTTTTCAGATGAGATTCATGACGGAATGAATCTTGAGCTATATTATCAGTAAATAAGCAACTGACAAACTCCTGGTTTCCAGACATTTCTTGAATATTGAGTACACAGCATTGATAAGTGACTTTATTTTTTACTAAAAGAACACTGAATACAAATCGGTTACAAAGTGGTGGAATTCTTTTGAGTGTCTTCAGTTCAGACATTTTCTTCATTTGCCATGATCAGTGACCAATTACAATGTCAATGTAGTACATAAATCAAATATATTATTGGTAAAACCAAATGCACACCTCAAGTGTTAATTTTTTTTAAACAGTGGGATTGTTAAGCACTTACTCGTAAATACTCAAACCACTCTATTAAATAGTAGGTAAAATTAATTAAATCAAGTATAGGTAAAATTGTGTTTATTAACAATATTTTGGTTGCATCTAGTAAAAAGCTTTACATATCCTATTGATAGATTAAATCTCTTTGTTCGACATTTTCTTTCAGAAGCATTAAATAATATATATTAAATAATATTAATAAAAGAAAGTTATTCTTCATTACTTTGGATTGGCTTTATATACCTAATTATTAAAATATAACAGGACGACAGTGAGATAGTTCCAGTAGTAATCTGTTAAAAGGTAACAAATTGTGTGATCGATCATCAATACAATACACTTACAGTCAATTTTCAATCATATTATTTTATAAACACAATGACTAGCAAGTAATAATAAATATTCTTTGGAATAGTGGGACTAGCTTAGTAAACACCCAAGATGTAACCATCATGAGGGTATCATGGCATGGCTCAAAAACACAAAGAAATAACTAAAGTGACCCGCAACCGATCTGTGGATTGGACTTTTCTTGAAAAAACAGTATTTTGCGAACCCCTTAGCAAGCTCAACCCAAGGAAGGCTCCGCATAACAAAGGGGTATGGTGCGCACGCAGGTAAAGTAGGGGACGGCAAATTAAATGCTTTTCCAATCCACAGATCGCCTGCTGGCCACTTGACCTAGGTAATGCTTCTATACTTTACACGTAGTACTGTGATTGATATGTAATATCATCTTCTTTTGAAGACTTTATGTAGGTAATTATATAAATAACTTATGCGGCCCAAGTATGCTATACTAAACTCGTCAAAATATTATTCTAAATCTAAACTTCTCCCGCACATTCACAATACATTATACAACTCTACCAAAGAAATCAAATTGTACCAAATCATTTCAACTATAGTACTAGTACCAGGTACTGGAACCGAAAATAACTGTCAGTTTTTTGCAACCAGGATACAAGTTAATTAATTTTTAGGTTGAACCGTAACCTGAACCTGAACCCTAATAATATTTAACATTATTTGGGTTTCATAAAAGTTCTCAAATTAGGAAGGTAATTAATTTTGTTAAAATTTTACTTCATTGCCCTACCTACCCCAATTACAATATTGTTACATATTCAAACTGTATTCCCGAGTCAATAAAAGTTGAACATTTCTTGCCTTAGTTTTAAGAAATCAAATGCAAATGCAATCGTTATATTTTTTAAGGAAACGGAATACTTTTTAATAATTGGAACCAGAATCGAAATTCCTTTGGGTTCCAGTACCTGCCTAATACCTCCTATATGTACCCAGAAGTAAATCAGCAGGAGCAATGCCACACAAACTCTATTATTATCATTTCATCTACATAGTACATACTATAGTGTTGGGGATAGAACCCTTCATTTTCTGTTCAATTTAAACAAATGTGGTGTGGAGGGGGGTTGCACAAAGCGCAAAGGTTTAAAAATTATGTACCTATCTTGTCAAAGACTTATTCTTTAGATTTGGTAGGTTAGGTACCTCTTACTGAACTTTCATAAATCCAAAACGATTTAAATTCAATTTAACAGAAATTACAAGGTTTAGGCACTAGATTATGGAAATATAACTAGGTCTTGGTATTACCTACATGTTAATAAATAATACCTTCGCGTTTTGAATTTAATAACATTCTCTCCTTATTTTACACTTGACTTCCTCAATTACAATTACCCACCTAAATACTTTTCGTCATTTTTATAAAACTTTATTTTGTTAGTTTTGGAAGAAAAATATAGTACCTACTACCTGTAGGTAATATTGTTTATTTATTTTTATTGCAAATCGAAACATCAGTTTCTAACAAGAATAAATTGTAAGTTATTAAAAGTATTTTTAAAAAGCTTAAAGATCTATTCCAACACTGCATACTCACTCAACTCTGATATCTCATACATACATTTTAAGATTATTGCACGTCCTCTTATTCTCAAATTATACAGCGCCTGTGATACATGGACTCCGTTGAAGCTAACATAAAGTAGTGTTCAGCTCACATAGAAAAAATATAGAGTACGGATCTTAAAATGCTTTTTCTATGTTCACTAAGAAATTGAGAACAATTCCTGATAGCGATAATGTGTATCCCCATAATTGTAAAATATCCATTAAATTTAATTGAAAATAGTTGAGTATGTTTAGGTAACTATCTAATTCTATTCTTCAAACTTGGCCTACCATAACATTATGCGATGTGGTAAGCTGGTGGGCAAGCCATAAGTTAGAAGCTGAAATTAGTGCGGTCGTGAAAAGCCGCCATCAGAAGTCGGGAAGCGCCGCGAGCTGTGCGCAGGCGAAGGCGCTGGTGACGAGAGCACTGGCAGTTCCGTGTTGTTACGATTGTTAAGGAAGTCCCTTATGTGCTGGACTATCAAGTCTATTGCCACTGCAAAAGTTCAGAATATTAATTATATACCTAATATCTATTTTATATTAGTACATGTATATAATTGCAACTCCATCGCTTATTCATGTGCACATGGCATAATCAACTCATTCGTTGTTGGTTTCATTGGGAAAAAGTTCAAGAAAATTAATTAATTTTATTTAATTTCAATCTATTTATTGTTGTTCAATCATAACATAGAAACAAGACTACAAAAAGACTACAATAAGATTCACGACTAGGTACTCTTGCTTCCTAGATAATACCCATCGTGGGACAAGGTGACGGTATATTAAGCTGCTTCGTCATAATGTTAAATGATCGTAAAAAAGACATGGAACTGAATACAGCAACATTCAAAAATTATAAAGATATATAGAAAGAAGACATTTGATACAACATTTTTAAAACTGTCTGCAGACTGCACATACAGGCTTTCTGTCTGGGAATGACAATACAAGTCTCAATTAAAATGAGCATTAGTGTTAACTGGCAAATGCAGGATTGTTGGCAGAAAATAGAATTTTTAACTAATCCTTTTTGAATTTTGACAGCAAATACATAATTGACCAGTTGTGAAAACAATGTTTCGGTTATTTTTAGCTGGAAGACAGACTTTTAAATGTATACAGTTAAATTAAAGCAAATTACCAAATTATTGTGCTCAGTTACAAATACATACATTGTAAATATGGTATATAATACTGGCTTTTAAATACAACAAAGAAAGTACAATAAAATATGTAATGAGTAATGACATTTTCATCTTTATATTTAGTACAAAATTCTCTTGGTAAATAATTAATGATAGACTCATTACATCAATGAGCAATACAAAATATAAGCCCAGGAATGGAACCCATTGGGAAACTATAATAAAACTAAACAAATTACAATATGCATCATATTATAATTGACTATGTCAACTGACTAAAATAGAATCCCCATATATTTTACAGGAGATTTACTGATGATTAAGATTTGACAATGCAATCTTGAGATTTTCACAACAGCTAAAGAAAACTATCAGCCTGCATCATTTTGTCAAAATACTGTAGTAACTGGAATATACCTCAGTTTAGCATGTCTGTGTAATGTGTACACAATTGTTTAAATAATAAGGTAACGCGTATCCTTCCATGTCAACGTCGTAGTCTATCTGCTAAGATTGTCTGAGCTAGTGCTAATGCAGCGATCGGCACATAGGTTCAAATGGTTGCTCGAGGTTCCATGCAAAATATCCCAGATGTGATGAACTATCAAGTCGATAGCAACTGCAACGCAAACAACACAGGGAATCCCATTAGAATTTCACCCCCACACTCTCGTCCGGAACGCAGGAATGTCAATTATTTTCTGTGTTGTTTAGTGGAGACACACTTTCACCAAATATAACTCCCATCTTTTAGCGATCAATTTGATGGGACTGCAGACATAGCTAGGTAGGTACAAAGGTTATCAAGGTTGAGATTTGGTGAAACGAAGACAAAATCAGGGCTGCCACTTGAACGTATTAAAATATGGTGAGATTTTACTGGCTATTTTTCTTTTTGTCTTCATACATCTAGGTAGGAACTACTTTGGATTATCTAACTATTTATTAGTTTAGTACACACAGCCAATTTATCCAGTGGTCCAATAGTTAGCTTAATCCAAAGTAGTTCAAACTGGCCTACTTTACTTGCATTAGTCTAAAACTCAAGCCTAATGCAAGAAAATGCACTCTTGACAGTTTAATGTACATAGTGTGCAGTTAGCACAAACTTTGTCTTCTCAAGACAATTTGTTTGAATGACAGGTTTCTCGTGCTTAAACTGACAATAACAACACTCCAATCTCACTGTGTAAAGGAATAACAAAGAGTATGATTTAATGTGTGGAAATACGTCGTCATAAAACATTATACATCCTCAAAACTGAAAACAGTATTTTTAATTACAAACAATTATGATTTAATTATAACATTTGCATGTCTTTTGCCTGGTATTGCATTTGTTGACAGCCCTGAACAAATTCAATTTCATGTTTACACATATTGAAACCAACATTCGAATGAGTTGATACTTGCCACATGATAGCTTAATTATTTACCATCATCCAGTATTCATAGTTTACTGTGTTACCCAACAATAATATTCTCCTGATCAAGTAGTAACCACGTAGCCTAGATAATGTACATAAACATTGCCAGTTGTCGCTCATTCTCACCTGTATTATCTGCCCCACGAGGAATTATCACGTCTGCAAATTTCTTAGTCTGCAAAAAATGAAATTAATTTGTCAGCTGACAACTTGTACCTTCTCAAGGTCGTCTAGTCATCAGAATAGCAGTAGGTAGGTACTTTATGCCAGTGTGGAATACATTTACTCATCAGAAAGTATCTGCAGTTTGAATCAATACGATGAACTGTGCACAAAAGTACCGTGTTACAAGCATGCATGGAAATTTACTATCCTTTGATTCAAATTTGAAAGGTCAGAGACCTTATTCTCAGTCTCAACATAAATTCTAGTTTAACTGAGATGTCTGTCAATGGTTTAGATGTAGATGTTTTGGACACAGAATGAGGGCACACATTATCTATTTCTTTCTGGAGAAATTTGAAGCTTTAAGAATGATTTAGTTTTATGCAGAGAATTGAACAATTGAATGAACTCACTGGTGAGCAGAATTCTTCGAATGCTGGTTTGACAAAGTTCATGTACTGATTGAGAACTTGGTCCAGATCTCGTCCGCGCTCTTTAATGTCCCTCGGTACGCGTCGTGCCAGCCGAGTATCGGAATCCGTGTCAACAAACAACTTCATGTGGAAGAGCTTACGGACTTCCGGAAAGAAGAACACGAGGATTCCCTCGAACAGCACCACATCGGCTGGGTATATTGTGGTGTACTGGTTCTCACATTTTGAGTTTGTTATGTAATCGTATACCGGTACCTCACATTTCTTACCGGCAAGAATGTCACAAACAGTTTGTAAAATTAGATCCTCATTAAATGCATCTGAAAGATAAAATTTGTCTTGTTCATTTGAGCTTTCTTCATTAGGGATCATGAACTAACTTAATTTTAACCTCTGTAGGCTTAGCCTAGCCTAGGTATTCTTAATTTGGGTACGGTCTTTAAAAATCTACATAATGACCCTAGACAGTCAGATTTCAAATTACTTTCCAGTTTTTAAGTCCCAGTAAAGTTCGTTCACGATTAGAATATCAAGCCGTAATGGCGGCCATGTACTACTGTAGTCGAGCAAGCATTTGTATACCTACACATGTAAATAACAATAATCAAAAAATATGTATTTATAAGACGACTGTAGATAAAGATAAATCAATTTTATTGAAGTTTTCAAATTTTTTCTACTATTAAAAAGTGTGTATTGCACATAATTTATACAATTTCAATAATACAAAGAAGAAAGTCAATGCCATTGACAGGGTAGGTAGTGTTCATGTGAACGACCAATGAACGACGTGATGACTAAAACGTCAGAAATATTTTTAACGTGAACGAACTTTACCCACTTAACTTAGGTAGTATAGTTATTTTCAAAATTCAAAGGTATTTACCCGGATGGTCAAAATTAAACTGGCCCTTCAACGCTTTGGCTTTTTCATCTGCACTTAGTTCCCTGTAGAAACTGTCTTGGCTGATACACACAACCTGTCTCTCTGTGTGGTCCATGTCCACTTGACCAAGCTTCTCCATTATACGTTTGCATACCGTCGACTGGTTTCATGAAACAAAATAACATCAATATTATTGAGGTGCACACAAACTGCACATCAATGGTGCCATTCGTAACAGTGAAATATTTCATTCCATGGCAATTCATTCCTCTCTCATTCCTACCAACTAAGTAGTATGAAGTATGACTTCAAGGATTTCGATATAGGTATTAATCCTTCCTTCGTCAGGGCGGGACGAAGGAAAAATACTACTGGTAGGTATTCCCTTATCGTTTATCAAACATTAATTGTATTCTTAAATTCTGAAAGTTTCCGAGATAGGTTAGGACCAACTAGGCAGCTCTAGAGTACATTTATCAAATTGCATGCATAAGCATACCTACCTAGGCTATAACATAAGTTCTATCTACTATGCTGTCAAATGCAATGGTTTGACTTGTTGCCTGTCTTTTTATAACTTGTTGAACTCAACACAGTGCTTACTCGACTTTATGGAAAAGTTTAGATTGGAAAAGATTATCGATCGATTTTTACCTACTTTATACTAGGTATAATTTATCATTTTAGGCATGGATATGAAGTAAAACAAACAACGGTAACACAAGATAAGAGGAAGATAAAATAATACCTTGCCACTTGCAGTTCCTCCGGCAACTCCAATGAGAAATGGCGTTTTACCTTCTACGCCATTGATTTTCCCATTGAAACGTGTGGTATGGTCCGAAGACTTGCGACGCTCGGATGATGCAAGACCCAAGTGTTCTGCCATTTGATTTCTTTTTCCTCGCGATATCAGGTTACTAATCACACTTAATTTCTTTGAGCTGTCTCTTAAAAACATAAAAGTTACATACGATAATAGAAATATGTACTACTACCTACTCACTTCACAGTACACGACGGCCATATTTTATTTTAAAATCGATTTGATTGGAAGTTGGAACGACTAACGAGATGAATCTAGGGTCGAAACTAGTGGTCGAACCGTCGAAACTCGAATCTTGGCGGGAACATATTTGAAACCCGATCTTCTGAAATGAGGGCTTTTCATGAGTTATACCGGTTATACGTTTCAGTTCCGCTTGCTTTTCTCATTTCTATAACTTTGAAAATTTTCTGGTAGAACCACCAACCATGGAGATACTCCATGAACCAACCAAGTAGAACTTGTAGTTTATAAGCTTACAAGATTTGTAATTTTTATGTGGAAATCCCGAGAAAACCATCCAGCCAACCAAATTACCTACCAAGTCATGACCCAAAAAATAACCGACCAAATTATTAGTGGAACCTTTTCAGCAATTTAGTTTATAGCGACTGAAGAGTACCTAGGTACTAAATTATTCAGATTTTAAAAACTACTTATTTTACGATTTGACTGTGCTACTGCGACTGGTAATATCCTTGTACTAATCGTTATTCCGATAAAATTTTGTTTTACAACTGGAAGAGCAATCTTCAACTGTCACTGACAGTAATACTTAGGTATTTATTTATAGAAATAATATGCACCTCACCTCCCTTCATCAATTGAATTAGAGAACCACCTTGCTCTCAATATCTAATATAAGTTCAATTCGGAATCCAATGGAGCAGGGAGTATTTTCACAGTTACCAGCAGAGTGATCAATCTTCTTGTCGATGTTTTCATTCCCGATGCAATTTCAAAACCTCGCCTCCGTTCCCGATATAGGTCAATGAGGTTCCCACATTTCTCACTGCAGTTCTTGCAAGCCATCACTCATCGTGCGGATGCATTATCAATATCTTGCAGATTTCTTCTTATTTTACACTCACTCCTCCCATTCCTCCGATTTGTAACAGCAGTCGTACAGTCAGAAACCAATTCTAATTCCAACAGTTGATCAGCAAGATGTCCTAAACCTAAACATTCCATGTTTGAAAACGCAAAAAACGCACTGTCAGCGAAACAAGTGCCAATATTTTTTGAAAAACACTCGATTTTAATAAATTTCGTACATTTCAAACCATGTTTACAAGCACTATTTTGTCACTCATATTATTTGCAAATTAAGTACCTACTTATACAAGAAGTTATTCAATTTCAAACACAATTTTGCAACATCATCTTGCACATCAAGCTCAATTATCAGAGTGTGTAGAGTATAATCAGTGTACGTCAATGGTATAATACTGTGTTTTCTATACACTTTGCTCAAATGTCATGCATCTGCATAGTCAGTCACTTCTCAAAGACAGAAGGCCGTGATATTCGAACACCCGAGCGTCAATGCAATGAATTGTCGATCGGTATACCAGTGAACACCCGTTCGAACTGGCTTATGGAGAAAATAACATTGACGAATGGAAATATTGATACTAACCTTCCTAAAAACATTAAATTTCGAGCGCCAATTTTAAATTATATAGAATGTTGTGATTTTTATATATTTTTTCAGACATAATATGATATTTACTCTAGATTTGTTGAAGAAATAATAATTTAATAGAAAGAGGTTGCACGAACGCTGAGATTGAAAACGCTGAGATTGAACGCTGAAGATTGACATACTTTTTTAACTCAAGGGAAAGAATTATGTGCATACGAAGTGTTACTATCAACTAAAAATGTCAGAAAATACACACACAAAAATGAGACCATCAAGAAAATGTAAAAATTACAATAAAAAAATACGAAGTACGGTAATCATTTTATAATTTCAAAGTCAACAAAATCATATCAATAAGTTTTTTAAACATCAATAAATAAAATAACTAATCTGCCATTCAAAAATTAATAAATATAAAAATCATAATTATAATGATTTCAAAAGTTTAAAAATTTTAAATTTAAAAAACGTGCATACTTTAACATTGAACCTAAGTTTTCTGTCAGGCGGAGGACCCACTATAAAGACTCTCTGTTTATAATTTTTTTTTTGTATGCCCAGTTCACACCTGTAACCCCCCGATCTGAAATTGTGGATACAAACTAATGGCAAACGAGCATTATAGGTAGACTACTCTCAGCAACATCGTTTGATTGGTTGCAAACAGAAATGAACCATTGATGAAGTTTCTATTCTGCATGGTAATTGTGACTATTTTTTCATATTTTTCAAATCTTAAACAAATCGGTCAAGAACTACATGAAGAGATAATGCCATGTTAATCGTATTTTGATGTTATTTGTCAAATTTATTATTTTTAAATTTGATAAATTTGCATCACACCTATTAGGTACTTGCAAATGTACCTATTAATCTGAGCGAGTGTCACATTTCAAGATTTCTGAGTCGTTTTATATTGCAATCAATACGTTTTCAACATACCAGCGTGGGTACTCAATGTGAACAGTCAATACTATAACCATAAAGTACGCTACAAGGGACGGGAAATAGAAAGCGTAATTTATTTATATAAATCTTAAGAAATGCCAAATGAAGCATTTTGTATGCATCATTTCTCTTGCAAGGAACTGTTTTATTATGAAGATTAAAATCTTCTCTCCATTGAGGTAAACTTGGATCTTCCAAGTAGGTGTGCTTCATTTAGAAAGCTTATGACCTTTAGCTTCATTACAAAGTATCATCTAACAGGAATTCTTTTTAATTTTCAGTAACTGTCAACTAATCAATTCCATCCAGGGTATAATGACAGTGTTTTCAGAAGATGTGCTGTGATTCTGCTTTACACTTCCAAATAATTGCAGCAACATCTCTATCACCTTTAACATGATGCTCTCGTCTCCATTCTTCCGACGACGACTTCAACTCTAGAGGTACTTCTGTACTCTTGCTATCTTCAAGCAAACAACCAACGAGCACAATTGAGTCTTATCTGTACTTAACTTTTAAAATGAACGAAGAAAAAAAGTCAGTTCAGGCAAATTGAAACGGAGAAGAGTTTTGTGAAGGGTTGTCGCTGGGATTTTCTGATGCGAAATCATTCTTGCTTGAGTTAGAAAGAATATACAATTAAATTGAGTGATGCGAGCGTCTCCTTTTCACTCCAATGTTTTCATCTGTTAATTTGATGTTGGTATTTTCGAATCATAATTACATCGTCTCTCAGATCGAGATGATATTTTTTCATTTAGATCGTTTTCTGGTTTATGCCGTTTATGCCGTTTATGCTGTGGCCTTGTTACCGGATTTGAATTCCAGGAGACAACTAAGAATAAAACCGCCCTAAAACACTGTTTTCACGGCCCTCTAGCTCGCAAAGGGCGTAACCTATTGTTCCCAAATTTGGTATATGCTGTAGGGTGGGCCATAGCTCAAAATTAAGATATTTCACAACAATGTGAGATTTCCCAATTTTAAGATCCAGTAGGCCAAAAATGCCACTTTGATGCTTACAGTAAAAGTGAGTTGCTCCAGCCTTTTTAAATGAGTGTGTGTGCGCGCCGTACGACTTGGCTGGCGTGGAGCGACCGCTCCACTAGATAATTTATATTTTTTTCCCATCAATATTTGTTTAAAACTTGCACACATTAAGTTTTTTTGGTGACTTGGCAAGTCGGCTCTTGCTGGAAATTGCCCAAGTAGAGGTTGAGATTCCATCCCATGACCCCGATGTATATCGGATAATGGTTTTGATGTAATAAATGTTTTCTAAAATATGTACACATTTCAGAACCCTATCTCTAGTAGTTTCGATATATTGCCGTCTCTGAGTGATATTTGTTTTGTAAGATTAATAAGATTTGTTTTTATTTTGTATTTAGGTAATATATCTATATCAGACACATTTCAAGGATATTGGTTCTCTGTCTAGATACGTCATACACAAGTACCTTGAACAACACTGTATGTGGCACATACTTATCAACACTTCAAACAGGAAAGCATTTTCCTAGCAATGAAATCATCATGTCTCGTGCCATTGACAGTCTCTCATTGCCTCGTGATGTTCTTCGTTCGACAGCTCGTGGGGAAATCGGTGTCACGTGACGCGTACAAGTCACGTGTTTGCGACGTTGCCACGTGTTGCAAGAGACACGAGGCGACCTTATGATGGAGCTTGAACTTGAAGACGCAGGTGGTCTCCAATGTTTCATGATTGCATCTTGTTCACGTGATTATGTTTTATCTTGACCCCATGGGGTTTCGCCGAAAACACGAGCAGTGCTCAAGTAAAAAGCTACATAACCTTGATACTCGACAGGGATTATTCTAAATGTCCGTGTCGTCTCGTTAAACTTAAGATACGGGCTCACTGCACACTGGAGTGCTATCTATTTAACATGGTAGTGATACCGTATCAATTGATACAAGACGACAAGGACATTTAGAATGACCGCCCTGAGAGCGCATCAACTCTGTGGGATAAACAATGGAAGATACTAAATGAACAATCAGTCAGTCATGTACTATACACAAGAAAATTTGCATTAGGAAGGCATTTTAGATTTAAAAGTTATTGAGTATTCGAGAAAATAAGGAACACGACTGACCTCTGGTGGATACTTTAGTACTAGACTTAGAGGGGATAAGGGAGGATATCAGGAGAATATTTATATAAATAAATGATATTAAATTTGCTTTAGTTGTTTGTTATGGTTAAAACTAAATTTCAATTTCAATTGTTTCTCTTTTTTCACTGCCCTATGGAAACCCGAACTTCAAAATAAAAAAGTGCATCTAAAAAGTTTCCTGCCAGAATTAGTGGCTCCATCACGTATCGCTTATTTGTTCGAATAGCTGCCTAAATATTTCAATAATTGTTATGAAAATGCGTGTTATATCAATATTCAATAATGAATGTAACTGACAATTAAAATGAACAAAATAAGGTGAGTTTAAATGTATTTTACGAATAATATGTGTAAACTAATGTACATTTTCATAAATAAGAGGCTATTGCCATCTTCCAAAGATAATGAACCGTAAGACATGACAACATCACTCCACCACAAACCGATCATGACGCACGGCGGACGAAATATCTTTGACGGCAGTTAAAACAATGTATAAATTATATGAATTGACCATAGAGATTCATATACTTACAGAGAGGGGCAAGTAGATAGCCAGCCTTGGTATGATGCGATGTACATTGTCAGGGTAGATCTGAGCATGCTCAGCCACCATCTTGGAGATTATTTCAAAAATTACTTTAAAAATGGCACCCCCCTCGATTGTAATGTTGTTGGCAAGAGACTTGAATGTTACTTTGTACTAACCTTCAGTGCATACTTCACAGTAACAAACAACACAGAACAAATAAATGTACAGTAAAAACAAGATATAAAACGTTATAAAAACGTGTTTCTAGTAAGTTTAAAATTTGACAGCTCAAAGTAATTTTTTCACTGCCTTCCGAATTAATTTTCCATTTCAGTGGCAGTGAATTATTAAATATCTCCAATATGGAGAAAAAGGATCTTTCAAAATTAGTCAAGCATTAACCAGTAGTTACCCCTCTCTGTAATATATCTCTATGAATTGACAACGGACTTGATGTGTTTGAAATTAACTATTATAATTAGTCAGCGCTCGGTGTAACGCGTTGATAAGCGAGCACTGATGTGCTGAACATCTAAGCATGATCTAACCGATATTCTGTAAATAATCCCTGAATAATCACTTGCAGGATCACAGAAGAGTTCAGATTTTCTTCAGAAACTGGAAAGATTGCCACAAAACATTACGTTCAATACATTCACTGTCAAAGACGAAATATCAATATTGAAAACAAATCCAGGAAGTACTACAAAAAATTTGCAGTGATCGGTATTTTATAAACTTTCGTAAACATTTCGTTGCTATGGTAATGATACCTAAACAACATAATTCCAATTTCCAATGAAACCAATGGACCGATCTTGCTGAAAATCATTATGACCACAACCAAAATAGTAATATAAGTTTTGTGAAAAAATTTACCTCATTCGTTACTTCGTTTGGCAGCGAGACGCCAAAGGCACAGAAGACAGACAGCCATATAAAAAAACAGATATTCGAGCAATAAGTTTCAAATGGAGACGATCGCTCCGCTCGCTTGATCAGTATAATGTCGCTCATCATGGCTGTCGTCAAATCAATTCTCCAATTCTCGACATTTTCCAATAAAAGACCGATGTTCCGGAAAATTTCCATAGCTCTCAATAATTATAACTTCATTCCTCAAGCCCCATTTACACGATGCAATTTCTTGAACAACTTCTGTGTCACATTCCCATTTTTCATACTATTTTGTATTTACACGACGCAACTTTCTGTCACAGAACTTAAAACATTGTTCTAATTTCCATTCAAGAAGTGTGGAACAGAAGTTGTACAAGAAAATGCACCGTGTAAATGGGGCTTAAGATGATTAAAGTTTATATTCATCAACACAAGCAACCCTCGAATTACTCTCATTATTTCATGATGATTTTTTTTAAATAAAGTATTTATGATTAAAGTTTATATTCATCAACACAAGCAACCCTCGAATTACTCTCATTATTTCATGATGATTTTTTTTTAAATAAAGTATTTATGATTAAAGTTTATATTCATCAACACAAGCAACCCTCGAATTACTCTCATTATTTCATGATGATTTTTTTTAAATAAAGTATTTTTATAAACAAATGTATGATTTTCTAAAATTAAACGTATTTCAACGCATATCTAAAGCCCAATTTACACGGAGCAACTTCTTGTACAACTTCTGTACCGTACACTTCTGTGTCACACTCACATGTCTTGAATGGAAATTAGAACATGTTTTAAGTTCTGTGACAGAAAGTTGCGTCGTGTAAACACAAAATTGCATGAAAAATGGGAATGTGACACAGAAGTTGTTGAAGAAATTGCACCGTGTAAATGGGGCTTCAGAGAATTAGCAAAATTTACAATTTCAAAAATAATCGATTACATTGATGAGTAGTATTACAAAATAAGACTAAAATATATGGAATATCACATACATACAAACATCCGATCTCCTTCAATCACTGGAGTCTAATCTGAAGTCTGGAGTCAGGAACTCCAATCCACGACTAAATCTCTGAGAAATCCATCACGTTCATTGCTCCAAGTTTGATTTCGCGACGGAAGAGATTGGAATGCAGGAATCCAGTTTATAGTTTGGGAAATAAGTTTAGGAATGAAGATGTGCTGGTATTTTACCGTGTAATGAACCGTTTTAGACCAAAGTTACTCATTTATTAAAATAAGAAGAGATTATTATATACGATCAATACCAGTTGAACTATTTAAAAATCACTCAACTCTTGGAAAACATGGTAATGAAAAACAATGTTTCGATGAACCTTCAATCATTTTCATCAGCAACACTGGCGACTTTACAAGCTTTCCAGATTAGTTTTGACAGAGGTGAGTCATGGTATCTGGATAGATGAAGATGATGGAAAGTTCATCGAAATATTGTTGTTAATTTGTTTTTAATTGTGTAGGTATAACCCATAAAAAAACACTCCGTGTAAAAATACCAGCCAAGTCTCTTCAACTATAAAAAAATAGAAGAAATCTAAAAATTCAGCACTGAAAAGTAGTGATATCAAAAAATGAGCCAAGTCAAAACTTAATTTTAAAAACCAAAATATACTTGGCGCATCGTGTATATAAATAGTATAGAAGCATATGCCAAAAATCAAATGTACCTAAATATATATAATATACCTATAATGCCCTTAAAAACGATGCGCCAAGTATATTTTGGTTTTTAAAATTAAGTTTTGACTTGGCTCATTTTTTGATATCACTACTTTTCAGTGCTGAATTATTAGATTTCTTCTATTTTTTATAGTTGAAGAGACTTGGCTGGTATTTTTACACGGAGTGTTTTTTTATGGGGATATCACTTATTTTTTTAGTTTATTTACACAACTTGTAACACACATCGGAGCAACAATGACTAAATACTTTTAAAAAATACGCCATTTCCGAATTGGTTAATACGAAAAATTGTGTTTGGTGCTCAATATACCTAAGCTTAAAGTGATATTCCATGAAGAATTGCGAAAGCTTCGTTCCAATCAGTCCAGCCGTTTTCGAGATATGGTATCACTTCCGGTTTTCAAAATGGCGACTGAAATAACTGCCATCTAGAATTTATTTCTATACATGTTATGTATCATTATAAGCCTTCTGAATATGTAGTTATTGTAGTAAGAGGTCATTAAAATCTAGTTCTTCATTTTCATGACGTCATTTCCGGTTTTGGTAATAGCACATCTCTACTTTAACTATTGATATTCCATATAGACGACCGTCTGAATCATTTGGCGCTAGTTTCATTCCGATCGGTTTAGCCGTTTTTGAGATATGACGTCACTTCCGGTTTCAAAATGGCGACTACCGGTTGGTTTTATAAAAAGGCACCTCAGACGCCAAAAGTGCACATGTGGTAAAAATTTCAGATCGATCGGCTAAGCCGTTTAGGTTGTGGCGGTGATTGCGGTATTTCCTGACCCTCTGAATCATCATCATCTAAAGAAGATGAAAGTGATGTAATTTCACTGTTTTCACGGCCCTCTAGCTCGCAAATGGTATAGCCTATTGTTCCCAAATTTGGTATATGTGGGGGGGTGGGCCATAGCTCAAAATTAAGATATTTCACAACAATGTGAGATTTTCCAATTTTATGATCCAGTAGGCCGAAAATGCCATGTTGTTGCTTACAGTAAAAGTAGTTGGTCTGCTCCTCATTTTAGGCATTTACGGTATGTTGAGTGAGTGTGAGTGTACAGTACGACTTGGCTGGGTGGAGCGACCGCTCCACTAGATAGGTATCAGGTTTTCCAAGAGTTGAGTGGTTTAAAAAATTACACACTCACATAATATATTTTTGCAATAAAAAGTACCCTACATTCAAATTTCGACTAATACAGAAAAGAATATTTCACCTACGCCGGAAGCGTCTTTCCATACCCTAATCGAGCCCAACTCAATACAAGTGTTTAGAGACTAAAGTACTGAACACAATATTTTCTAGCAATTCAAATTATTTTATGTCGTCCTTCAAATGACTTCCTACTGTCACTTCTTAGTACCTTAGGTAGTTACCTAAGGGCCTAAACACCTGGTACCTGTTTCGTCACACAAAAACACTTTACAATACAATATTGGTATAGTGTACCTACAATAAACCTAGCCGACAATATTAGAGAATCTAGTACCTATGATCTAAACATTCGCTGTTATTAATGCGACGTCCAAAAGTAGATACTTGGGGTATATCGTACTTTTGCGTATGCTTATGGTGTTGACCTGAAATATTGGCCCTAATTCAATATTAATGATTATTATAATTATTGATAAAAACCAACCTCTTCTGCTCATTTTGTTTCGCCTTGCTTATAATCAACGGAATATTTGTCTCGTGTCCAAATTTTGACATCGAGAAATTTGTATCTTCTTATAAAGTGTAAGATATAAATTTTTTTTTTTTTTTTTTTATTAGTCACACAGATACACACAGTACATTATTACAAAAAATACATCAAACAAAATCCTGCAAATACATGCAGGCTTATCTGCAGGTGTATATCATAATGTTGTACAAAAACAAAAACTTGTAAAAAAAAAACTGCCAAGCACCTTCCCACTTAAAACAATTGAGATCTAAAAGAAGGGCCAAGCAATAATATATTGTTTAAACATTTTCGCACTTAAAATTCGTGAAATCATTTCGCCCAGTTACTGCCGCCAAGCACAACACTAAAAACCTAATGTTGTGTCCAAATTTGAAGAATACAATCTAAGTGAACCATCATTGTAAACTTTAACAAAATTATAAAAAATAAAAATGACTTAAAGTAAATTTAAAATCGAAATTAAAAAAATTAAAAATAAAGCTAGGCGCATTGTGTCAAGAAGAAGGCAACATAAGAAAGAAGATGACGATAAAGGAGCCGAAGAAAGACAGAAAGTAGGAAGAAGATAGAGGAAGTCTACAATATGGTCGGTGCAAATTCAATGCGCCAAGCTTTATTTTTAATTTTTTTAATTTCGATTTTAAATTTACTTTAAGTCATTTTTATTTTTTATAATTTTGTTAAAGTTTACAATGATGGTTCACTTAGATTGTATTCTTCAAATTTGGACACAACATTAGGTTTTTAGTGTTGTGCTTGGCGGCAGTAACTGGGCGAAATGATTTCACGAATTTTAAGTGCGAAAATGTTTAAACAATATATTATTGCTTGGCCCTTCTTTTAGATCTCAATTGTTTTAAGTGGGAAGGTGCTTGGCAGTTTTTTTTACAAGTTTTTGTTTTTGTACAACATGTCATATGGGGTATAAGTTTATAGCAGCTTTCACTGATCATTAAGTGTTACCTATCATTACAGTTAACGCCAACAACGTCACTTCTTGTCTAAAGTTTTCTGTTTTTATTTCAATAGTTCCGAAGTTAGTATAACGAAAGGGTCCATTTCTTTTGGTTGAATTTGAGTTATATCAAATTATAATTTGTTAAAAGTTCACAGCTTTGAGTCATGTGAATAACGTAAATTGTAGGTGTATTGTTCCGGTGTAAACCGGAATTTGTGCGTTCATCTCGTAAAACGCGTATTTGTCGCCACTAGGTAAACTGAAAGGTACACGAAAGATGATTGCAAATGCGTTTCCTCATTTTTAAATTCTCCCATGTTCACTCTTTTATGTCAAAGTTCCGAAGTATAAACTCAATTGGTAAAGCGTGCAGGCTTACAGATGTTTACAACACATTTTAAATAAATCCGGATGGTTTTTGGAAGGCAATGTAAATTAAAAGGAACTTAGTTAAGATTAACTAGCTGAGCCACCTGGTGTTTATAGTGCTGGTGGGAAGGAGTATGACGGGTGATGAAATTTACGCTACCCGCCTTACTCGCCTATGTATGTACACGGATAGCATGGGCCGGCCTATACCTGGCATCTCCACCTCTCTGCCTCTCCCTGTCAGGTCAACTTAATGTTTACATTTGTTTGTTCATGGCAAATACGATCGATGTCCATTTAGTATTGTTGTCTTCTTCTATAGGTACTTGTAAACAGTTATCGAGCTTGCATTTTAATTAGTCCACTGATCTTATTTAGTGATTATTATATTGTTTTGTGATGTTGCTGTGGAAGATAATATTTTCATATTTTCAAACCAGGAAACAACTTCGTGCTATTGCCTAGATACTTGAAGAATATTATTGTATTGCCGATGTAAACAAGCCAGATCACTTTCGTATATAACGTTCGCATCAAAACCAATGTTTATTTTATTAGTGTCAGATTAGGAGGAACATCAGTTTCAGTTTCATTTATTTCCATTAAACAATGTCCCTTGATGAGACTTTGACTCACAGTTTGGAAATAAATCATGACAATTTAAAAGCGTTTTATTATTCTAACTTTTTAACGTAAGCATTGTTGGATGATGAAATGAAATTTAAATCTCTCATACCCACAGATTTCCATTAATTTACACACCTATAAATACACCTTGCATGGACCCTTTAGTGTAGTTTCTTGTTTATTGTAACCGAGCTTCTAAGATTGACAGATTACAACATCTGAAATAATGAAATAATTTTGACTAAGTTGTAAACACCTAATATACCTAGTAATGGAGCCATTTTGTGTGGTTTCTTGTTTCGTAACTGAACCATCAAGATTGACAAATTAGCATAATTAAAATATTAAATTTATTTTAGAAACTTAAAGTTGTGATCACGTAATGGATGCACGTAATGGAGCCTTTTTGTGTGGTTTCGTGTTTCGTGTTGTTCTTGTTTCTTGTTGAGCCACCAATATTGACAAATTAACTCTATTTTAAATAATTGAGCGAGCGAAGCGAGCGTCTCCTTTTGGCTCATTTGGCACGGACCTCTGTTTTTTTTTTTTTTTCTGTTACTGACGATATACAGGTCAGAGTTTTTCTTCGATGGAGCTGAAATTTTGCACACAAGTACGTAACATTTCTGATTGTTGCAGACCCTAATTTTTTTTGAAATCCCCTGATTGGTGCAAATTTTAAAAAAAAAATCTTTCGATTGGTTGGTTTGATCAATTTGAAATTTAGCAAAGACATTGCAACCAACATTGTACCCAATCATAATAAATTTCAGCCAAATCCACCCATTGGTTCAAATTTGAAACCATTTTTCCTGTGATTTTTGAAATTTAAACTAGAACCGATTGACCGATCAACTAAAAACTTTGCATGGTCATTGGTACCAACATTTAAGGTATTTTTGCCAATTTTCAGTCAAATCTGTAGTTATTTTCAAAAGGTCTTGTAATTTTAGTGACATTTTGCGTGTTGGCTGTCAAATTCACGGCGACTTCGAATCTTCAGTTCAAGGCAAGGTAGTTAGAGCTGCAGAAAGTTTCAAACGAAATGAAACTAATAATGACCGTTCAACAGATTGATCTGATATTGTGTACACACTAATATCATATGATTTGAGTGGTCCCAGGTATATTTTTTAAAGAGATCCTGTGATTTTTGAATATTAACAAGGAACAGTTCAATCATAAGAATTGATACTAACATTTTAGGAATATTTAGAGATTTTTATTCAAGTCTGACGAAATTCAAGATTTATTGGCTTTTAATGATATTTTCGATAGACATAATTTCGGTTCGAGGTGTTCCGCGTATCCGTGCTCGCTCATCAACGCGTTACTCAGAGCGTTTTCCTAGTTAAATAAGTGTGACAAATGAAAAGTTGTATATACTGAATATTGGTAATGGAGCCTTTACTGTATTTTACTATTTACTTAATTAACTGAATTTTACATAATTAAATTATTCGAATAAATTAAAAGCTGGGACAACCTTGTGCACCCAGTAATGGAGCCTTTTTTGTGTGGTTTCTAGTTTAGTAACTGAGCCACCAAGATTCTGTTGATTAGCATGACCACGAATTGTTTTATTGCACAACTTTACGTACAACGTATACATTGACAATCATTATTAGAGTCCAATGAGAATAATATTAAAAAGAGTAGCTATGTAATCGTTGAATGTATTCGGATTAACATTTTGAATATATACACAAGAAGGTTAAACATTTTTTAAGTAAATAAAAAGATAAAAAATAAAACGTTTGTTACGGGGATCGAACCCGGCAACGCCGTGATCGAAGTCACTTGCCTCATGTGACCGAGCCAATTCGCCACACTGATTTATAAACCTGTGTAGTATATCAAAGAAGAAAGGTGGAGCGTAAAACGACGTGCGCAATTCCTGATTCCCTGATATCTTCAGTGTTCACGATGGCAACTGGCGTGCCGCGATTGCGATGTTTCGGTCTATTGATGATCTTCACAGCATCCCTGGACCTCTCATTTGAATATATATCCATGAAGGTATCATCGCTTATACAAATTAAAAAATAATATATGAAAAAAAAAGTTTTCCGGGATCGGGAATCGAACGTGTTATGCAGATGTCGAAGCCAGCTGCCTTCCTAACATGAGCTATCAGTCCGATGGGAATTAGAGCCGCTGTTTAGTGTATCAAAGAAGAAGGGCGGAACGTAAATATTGATAATTTTCCCACTTCCGGTTTAAATTTATTGATTTTTCTTGAAGTGGAGTGTCTAGCAATACATTGTCTTTATTGTTGCCAAATTTCAAAACTCTCGATGGACCCGTTTGACTTTTAAAATATTTAAAATTTAAAATTGTAATAACTTCACTTCCGGTCAAAATGTTTCAGATTTTCTTTCAAAGGGCACTGCTATAAATATGACTCTATGTCTCTGCCAAATTTCAACTCTCTAGACCAAACCGTGTAACCTGTGGAGATGGGCAAACCAACCGGCCGTGCATAACTAACTAACTAACTAACTAACTAACTAACTAACTATAACTAACATGAAAGTCAATCCTTGCATGTTTGAGGCCCAAAATTCACCCCGAAGGGATGATCGCAGCACTTTGATATTTGGTTAGGTGTTGTCAGGTGGCTAAATATACCCGATAACCATGGTTTTCAACTTTCATTTCTAAATGCTTGCATGCGTACTGACACCCCGAAATCGGGCCCGAAGCGCTTGCAGTATAAGTCTGGTAGTAGCTCGCACGTTGTATTAGAGCGGTGCTTGGCAGCGTCGAGCTAGCGCCCGACTAGAAAGAATTAACAATACAAATAATGCCGTGTGACAACACAAGAAAAATACAAGATCAAAAAAAAACTCCCACAACAATAATACGCATCAATGCCGTAGTGAAACAACAAAATAAATCTAGACTCTATTATTATACAATGAATTATTACCAACGAGCAATCTGTCACAGCTTTTATAGAAGATCAGCAAAAATAGTATAAATAGTACTAGGAAAACGCTCTGAGTAACGCGTTGATGAGCGAGCACGGATAACGCGCAACACCTCGAACCGAAATTATGTTTATCGAAAATGTCCTTAAAAGCCAATAATTCTTGAATTTCGTCACAGATTTGTATGAAAATCTCCAACAATTCCTAAAATATTGGTCCCAATAACCACGCAAAGTTTTAAGTTGATCAATTGAACCTTTATGATTGAACGATTCCTTGTTAATTTCCAAAAATCACAGGATCTCGTTCAAAAAAATGTTAAACGGTCATATCAGTTTCATAATACGTTTGAAAGTTTCTGCTCTAACAACTTTGAAGTGAAGATTCAAAAATTCCGTGAAATATGAAATTCGAGAAATATGATAGCCAACACGCAAAATATCCTTAAACTGTCGATAACTTTTGAATTTAAACACAGTTTAGTCTGAAAATTGTCAAAAATACAGATAATGTTGGACCCGATGACCATGCAAAATTTTAAAATGATCGGTCAAACGGTTCTGGTTTAAATTTCAAAAAGCACATGAAATATTTTTTTAAATTTTAACCAATGTGAGGATTTGGCTGAAAATTTGTAAAATAAGAGACAATGTTGGTGTTAATGACCATGCAAAATATAAGGTCGATCACATTTGTCGAAGTCCATTTTCATTTTTCGGCCTATCAGGAGATGTTTATTTAAATTTCAACCAATGAATGGATTTCAAAAAAATTAGGGTCTGCAAACAGAGAAGGTTGGTTTTACATGTGTGCAAAATTTCAGATCGATCGGTGAAACGGTGCGACCTGTGTATCGGCTATTAGCAGCCAAAAACAAAAACAAAAACAAAAAAAAAAACAGAGGTCCGTGCCAAAGGAGCCAAAAGGAGACGCTCGCTTCGCTCGCTCAATAAAATAGTAAAAATAGTATAAAGTTATAATCTTCTTTCCGAACAATGTTCTTTACTTTCAAACTGTCAACAATTACTTGAGTATAACCTAAAATATTGCGGAGACAACTCACTTAGCTGCTTAATTATGAATGGGAGTGTTAGAATGTTTGGTTATACCGAATAGATTCGGCGTTAAATGCGAGTAAAATGCAAATTTTCAATTTTCAATTTTACCTATTTTCAATTTTCAATTTTCAATTTTCAAAAAATACAATACACTTACAGTCAATTTTCAATCATATTATTTTATAAACACAATGACTAGCAAGTAATAATAAATATTCTTTGGAATAGTGGGACTAGCTTAGTAAACACCCAAGATGTAACCATCATGAGGGTATCATGGCATGGCTCAAAAACACAAAGAAATAACTAAAGTGACCCGCAACCGATCTGTGGATTGGACTTTTCTTGAAAAAACAGTATTTTGCGAACCCCTTAGCAAGCTCAACCCAAGGAAGGCTCCGCATAACAAAGGGGTATGGTGCGCACGCAGGTAAAGTAGGGGACGGCAAATTAAATGCTTTTCCAATCCACAGATCGCCTGCTGGCCACTTGACCTAGGTAATGCTTCTATACTTTACACGTAGTACTGTGATTGATATGTAATATCATCTTCTTTTGAAGACTTTATGTAGGTAATTATATAAATAACTTATGCGGCCCAAGTATGCTATACTAAACTCGTCAAAATATTATTCTAAATCTAAACTTCTCCCGCACATTCACAATACATTATACAACTCTACCAAAGAAATCAAATTGTACCAAATCATTTCAACTATAGTACTAGTACCAGGTACTGGAACCGAAAATAACTGTCAGTTTTTTGCAACCAGGATACAAGTTAATTAATTTTTAGGTTGAACCGTAACCTGAACCTGAACCCTAATAATATTTAACATTATTTGGGTTTCATAAAAGTTCTCAAATTAGGAAGGTAATTAATTTTGTTAAAATTTTACTTCATTGCCCTACCTACCCCAATTACAATATTGTTACATATTCAAACTGTATTCCCGAGTCAATAAAAGTTGAACATTTCTTGCCTTAGTTTTAAGAAATCAAATGCAAATGCAATCGTTATATTTTTTAAGGAAACGGAATACTTTTTAATAATTGGAACCAGAATCGAAATTCCTTTGGGTTCCAGTACCTGCCTAATACCTCCTATATGTACCCAGAAGTAAATCAGCAGGAGCAATGCCACACAAACTCTATTATTATCATTTCATCTACATAGTACATACTATAGTGTTGGGGATAGAACCCTTCATTTTCTGTTCAATTTAAACAAATGTGGTGTGGAGGGGGGTTGCACAAAGCGCAAAGGTTTAAAAATTATGTACCTATCTTGTCAAAGACTTATTCTTTAGATTTGGTAGGTTAGGTACCTCTTACTGAACTTTCATAAATCCAAAACGATTTAAATTCAATTTAACAGAAATTACAAGGTTTAGGCACTAGATTATGGAAATATAACTAGGTCTTGGTATTACCTACATGTTAATAAATAATACCTTCGCGTTTTGAATTTAATAACATTCTCTCCTTATTTTACACTTGACTTCCTCAATTACAATTACCCACCTAAATACTTTTCGTCATTTTTATAAAACTTTATTTTGTTAGTTTTGGAAGAAAAATATAGTACCTACTACCTGTAGGTAATATTGTTTATTTATTTTTATTGCAAATCGAAACATCAGTTTCTAACAAGAATAAATTGTAAGTTATTAAAAGTATTTTTAAAAAGCTTAAAGATCTATTCCAACACTGCATACTCACTCAACTCTGATATCTCATACATACATTTTAAGATTATTGCACGTCCTCTTATTCTCAAATTATACAGCGCCTGTGATACATGGACTCCGTTGAAGCTAACATAAAGTAGTGTTCAGCTCACATAGAAAAAATATAGAGTACGGATCTTAAAATGCTTTTTCTATGTTCACTAAGAAATTGAGAACAATTCCTGATAGCGATAATGTGTATCCCCATAATTGTAAAATATCCATTAAATTTAATTGAAAATAGTTGAGTATGTTTAGGTAACTATCTAATTCTATTCTTCAAACTTGGCCTACCATAACATTATGCGATGTGGTAAGCTGGTGGGCAAGCCATAAGTTAGAAGCTGAAATTAGTGCGGTCGTGAAAAGCCGCCATCAGAAGTCGGGAAGCGCCGCGAGCTGTGCGCAGGCGAAGGCGCTGGTGACGAGAGCACTGGCAGTTCCGTGTTGTTACGATTGTTAAGGAAGTCCCTTATGTGCTGGACTATCAAGTCTATTGCCACTGCAAAAGTTCAGAATATTAATTATATACCTAATATCTATTTTATATTAGTACATGTATATAATTGCAACTCCATCGCTTATTCATGTGCACATGGCATAATCAACTCATTCGTTGTTGGTTTCATTGGGAAAAAGTTCAAGAAAATTAATTAATTTTATTTAATTTCAATCTATTTATTGTTGTTCAATCATAACATAGAAACAAGACTACAAAAAGACTACAATAAGATTCACGACTAGGTACTCTTGCTTCCTAGATAATACCCATCGTGGGACAAGGTGACGGTATATTAAGCTGCTTCGTCATAATGTTAAATGATCGTAAAAAAGACATGGAACTGAATACAGCAACATTCAAAAATTATAAAGATATATAGAAAGAAGACATTTGATACAACATTTTTAAAACTGTCTGCAGACTGCACATACAGGCTTTCTGTCTGGGAATGACAATACAAGTCTCAATTAAAATGAGCATTAGTGTTAACTGGCAAATGCAGGATTGTTGGCAGAAAATAGAATTTTTAACTAATCCTTTTTGAATTTTGACAGCAAATACATAATTGACCAGTTGTGAAAACAATGTTTCGGTTATTTTTAGCTGGAAGACAGACTTTTAAATGTATACAGTTAAATTAAAGCAAATTACCAAATTATTGTGCTCAGTTACAAATACATACATTGTAAATATGGTATATAATACTGGCTTTTAAATACAACAAAGAAAGTACAATAAAATATGTAATGAGTAATGACATTTTCATCTTTATATTTAGTACAAAATTCTCTTGGTAAATAATTAATGATAGACTCATTACATCAATGAGCAATACAAAATATAAGCCCAGGAATGGAACCCATTGGGAAACTATAATAAAACTAAACAAATTACAATATGCATCATATTATAATTGACTATGTCAACTGACTAAAATAGAATCCCCATATATTTTACAGGAGATTTACTGATGATTAAGATTTGACAATGCAATCTTGAGATTTTCACAACAGCTAAAGAAAACTATCAGCCTGCATCATTTTGTCAAAATACTGTAGTAACTGGAATATACCTCAGTTTAGCATGTCTGTGTAATGTGTACACAATTGTTTAAATAATAAGGTAACGCGTATCCTTCCATGTCAACGTCGTAGTCTATCTGCTAAGATTGTCTGAGCTAGTGCTAATGCAGCGATCGGCACATAGGTTCAAATGGTTGCTCGAGGTTCCATGCAAAATATCCCAGATGTGATGAACTATCAAGTCGATAGCAACTGCAACGCAAACAACACAGGGAATCCCATTAGAATTTCACCCCCACACTCTCGTCCGGAACGCAGGAATGTCAATTATTTTCTGTGTTGTTTAGTGGAGACACACTTTCACCAAATATAACTCCCATCTTTTAGCGATCAATTTGATGGGACTGCAGACATAGCTAGGTAGGTACAAAGGTTATCAAGGTTGAGATTTGGTGAAACGAAGACAAAATCAGGGCTGCCACTTGAACGTATTAAAATATGGTGAGATTTTACTGGCTATTTTTCTTTTTGTCTTCATACATCTAGGTAGGAACTACTTTGGATTATCTAACTATTTATTAGTTTAGTACACACAGCCAATTTATCCAGTGGTCCAATAGTTAGCTTAATCCAAAGTAGTTCAAACTGGCCTACTTTACTTGCATTAGTCTAAAACTCAAGCCTAATGCAAGAAAATGCACTCTTGACAGTTTAATGTACATAGTGTGCAGTTAGCACAAACTTTGTCTTCTCAAGACAATTTGTTTGAATGACAGGTTTCTCGTGCTTAAACTGACAATAACAACACTCCAATCTCACTGTGTAAAGGAATAACAAAGAGTATGATTTAATGTGTGGAAATACGTCGTCATAAAACATTATACATCCTCAAAACTGAAAACAGTATTTTTAATTACAAACAATTATGATTTAATTATAACATTTGCATGTCTTTTGCCTGGTATTGCATTTGTTGACAGCCCTGAACAAATTCAATTTCATGTTTACACATATTGAAACCAACATTCGAATGAGTTGATACTTGCCACATGATAGCTTAATTATTTACCATCATCCAGTATTCATAGTTTACTGTGTTACCCAACAATAATATTCTCCTGATCAAGTAGTAACCACGTAGCCTAGATAATGTACATAAACATTGCCAGTTGTCGCTCATTCTCACCTGTATTATCTGCCCCACGAGGAATTATCACGTCTGCAAATTTCTTAGTCTGCAAAAAATGAAATTAATTTGTCAGCTGACAACTTGTACCTTCTCAAGGTCGTCTAGTCATCAGAATAGCAGTAGGTAGGTACTTTATGCCAGTGTGGAATACATTTACTCATCAGAAAGTATCTGCAGTTTGAATCAATACGATGAACTGTGCACAAAAGTACCGTGTTACAAGCATGCATGGAAATTTACTATCCTTTGATTCAAATTTGAAAGGTCAGAGACCTTATTCTCAGTCTCAACATAAATTCTAGTTTAACTGAGATGTCTGTCAATGGTTTAGATGTAGATGTTTTGGACACAGAATGAGGGCACACATTATCTATTTCTTTCTGGAGAAATTTGAAGCTTTAAGAATGATTTAGTTTTATGCAGAGAATTGAACAATTGAATGAACTCACTGGTGAGCAGAATTCTTCGAATGCTGGTTTGACAAAGTTCATGTACTGATTGAGAACTTGGTCCAGATCTCGTCCGCGCTCTTTAATGTCCCTCGGTACGCGTCGTGCCAGCCGAGTATCGGAATCCGTGTCAACAAACAACTTCATGTGGAAGAGCTTACGGACTTCCGGAAAGAAGAACACGAGGATTCCCTCGAACAGCACCACATCGGCTGGGTATATTGTGGTGTACTGGTTCTCACATTTTGAGTTTGTTATGTAATCGTATACCGGTACCTCACATTTCTTACCGGCAAGAATGTCACAAACAGTTTGTAAAATTAGATCCTCATTAAATGCATCTGAAAGATAAAATTTGTCTTGTTCATTTGAGCTTTCTTCATTAGGGATCATGAACTAACTTAATTTTAACCTCTGTAGGCTTAGCCTAGCCTAGGTATTCTTAATTTGGGTACGGTCTTTAAAAATCTACATAATGACCCTAGACAGTCAGATTTCAAATTACTTTCCAGTTTTTAAGTCCCAGTAAAGTTCGTTCACGATTAGAATATCAAGCCGTAATGGCGGCCATGTACTACTGTAGTCGAGCAAGCATTTGTATACCTACACATGTAAATAACAATAATCAAAAAATATGTATTTATAAGACGACTGTAGATAAAGATAAATCAATTTTATTGAAGTTTTCAAATTTTTTCTACTATTAAAAAGTGTGTATTGCACATAATTTATACAATTTCAATAATACAAAGAAGAAAGTCAATGCCATTGACAGGGTAGGTAGTGTTCATGTGAACGACCAATGAACGACGTGATGACTAAAACGTCAGAAATATTTTTAACGTGAACGAACTTTACCCACTTAACTTAGGTAGTATAGTTATTTTCAAAATTCAAAGGTATTTACCCGGATGGTCAAAATTAAACTGGCCCTTCAACGCTTTGGCTTTTTCATCTGCACTTAGTTCCCTGTAGAAACTGTCTTGGCTGATACACACAACCTGTCTCTCTGTGTGGTCCATGTCCACTTGACCAAGCTTCTCCATTATACGTTTGCATACCGTCGACTGGTTTCATGAAACAAAATAACATCAATATTATTGAGGTGCACACAAACTGCACATCAATGGTGCCATTCGTAACAGTGAAATATTTCATTCCATGGCAATTCATTCCTCTCTCATTCCTACCAACTAAGTAGTATGAAGTATGACTTCAAGGATTTCGATATAGGTATTAATCCTTCCTTCGTCAGGGCGGGACGAAGGAAAAATACTACTGGTAGGTATTCCCTTATCGTTTATCAAACATTAATTGTATTCTTAAATTCTGAAAGTTTCCGAGATAGGTTAGGACCAACTAGGCAGCTCTAGAGTACATTTATCAAATTGCATGCATAAGCATACCTACCTAGGCTATAACATAAGTTCTATCTACTATGCTGTCAAATGCAATGGTTTGACTTGTTGCCTGTCTTTTTATAACTTGTTGAACTCAACACAGTGCTTACTCGACTTTATGGAAAAGTTTAGATTGGAAAAGATTATCGATCGATTTTTACCTACTTTATACTAGGTATAATTTATCATTTTAGGCATGGATATGAAGTAAAACAAACAACGGTAACACAAGATAAGAGGAAGATAAAATAATACCTTGCCACTTGCAGTTCCTCCGGCAACTCCAATGAGAAATGGCGTTTTACCTTCTACGCCATTGATTTTCCCATTGAAACGTGTGGTATGGTCCGAAGACTTGCGACGCTCGGATGATGCAAGACCCAAGTGTTCTGCCATTTGATTTCTTTTTCCTCGCGATATCAGGTTACTAATCACACTTAATTTCTTTGAGCTGTCTCTTAAAAACATAAAAGTTACATACGATAATAGAAATATGTACTACTACCTACTCACTTCACAGTACACGACGGCCATATTTTATTTTAAAATCGATTTGATTGGAAGTTGGAACGACTAACGAGATGAATCTAGGGTCGAAACTAGTGGTCGAACCGTCGAAACTCGAATCTTGGCGGGAACATATTTGAAACCCGATCTTCTGAAATGAGGGCTTTTCATGAGTTATACCGGTTATACGTTTCAGTTCCGCTTGCTTTTCTCATTTCTATAACTTTGAAAATTTTCTGGTAGAACCACCAACCATGGAGATACTCCATGAACCAACCAAGTAGAACTTGTAGTTTATAAGCTTACAAGATTTGTAATTTTTATGTGGAAATCCCGAGAAAACCATCCAGCCAACCAAATTACCTACCAAGTCATGACCCAAAAAATAACCGACCAAATTATTAGTGGAACCTTTTCAGCAATTTAGTTTATAGCGACTGAAGAGTACCTAGGTACTAAATTATTCAGATTTTAAAAACTACTTATTTTACGATTTGACTGTGCTACTGCGACTGGTAATATCCTTGTACTAATCGTTATTCCGATAAAATTTTGTTTTACAACTGGAAGAGCAATCTTCAACTGTCACTGACAGTAATACTTAGGTATTTATTTATAGAAATAATATGCACCTCACCTCCCTTCATCAATTGAATTAGAGAACCACCTTGCTCTCAATATCTAATATAAGTTCAATTCGGAATCCAATGGAGCAGGGAGTATTTTCACAGTTACCAGCAGAGTGATCAATCTTCTTGTCGATGTTTTCATTCCCGATGCAATTTCAAAACCTCGCCTCCGTTCCCGATATAGGTCAATGAGGTTCCCACATTTCTCACTGCAGTTCTTGCAAGCCATCACTCATCGTGCGGATGCATTATCAATATCTTGCAGATTTCTTCTTATTTTACACTCACTCCTCCCATTCCTCCGATTTGTAACAGCAGTCGTACAGTCAGAAACCAATTCTAATTCCAACAGTTGATCAGCAAGATGTCCTAAACCTAAACATTCCATGTTTGAAAACGCAAAAAACGCACTGTCAGCGAAACAAGTGCCAATATTTTTTGAAAAACACTCGATTTTAATAAATTTCGTACATTTCAAACCATGTTTACAAGCACTATTTTGTCACTCATATTATTTGCAAATTAAGTACCTACTTATACAAGAAGTTATTCAATTTCAAACACAATTTTGCAACATCATCTTGCACATCAAGCTCAATTATCAGAGTGTGTAGAGTATAATCAGTGTACGTCAATGGTATAATACTGTGTTTTCTATACACTTTGCTCAAATGTCATGCATCTGCATAGTCAGTCACTTCTCAAAGACAGAAGGCCGTGATATTCGAACACCCGAGCGTCAATGCAATGAATTGTCGATCGGTATACCAGTGAACACCCGTTCGAACTGGCTTATGGAGAAAATAACATTGACGAATGGAAATATTGATACTAACCTTCCTAAAAACATTAAATTTCGAGCGCCAATTTTAAATTATATAGAATGTTGTGATTTTTATATATTTTTTCAGACATAATATGATATTTACTCTAGATTTGTTGAAGAAATAATAATTTAATAGAAAGAGGTTGCACGAACGCTGAGATTGAAAACGCTGAGATTGAACGCTGAAGATTGACATACTTTTTTAACTCAAGGGAAAGAATTATGTGCATACGAAGTGTTACTATCAACTAAAAATGTCAGAAAATACACACACAAAAATGAGACCATCAAGAAAATGTAAAAATTACAATAAAAAAATACGAAGTACGGTAATCATTTTATAATTTCAAAGTCAACAAAATCATATCAATAAGTTTTTTAAACATCAATAAATAAAATAACTAATCTGCCATTCAAAAATTAATAAATATAAAAATCATAATTATAATGATTTCAAAAGTTTAAAAATTTTAAATTTAAAAAACGTGCATACTTTAACATTGAACCTAAGTTTTCTGTCAGGCGGAGGACCCACTATAAAGACTCTCTGTTTATAATTTTTTTTTTGTATGCCCAGTTCACACCTGTAACCCCCCGATCTGAAATTGTGGATACAAACTAATGGCAAACGAGCATTATAGGTAGACTACTCTCAGCAACATCGTTTGATTGGTTGCAAACAGAAATGAACCATTGATGAAGTTTCTATTCTGCATGGTAATTGTGACTATTTTTTCATATTTTTCAAATCTTAAACAAATCGGTCAAGAACTACATGAAGAGATAATGCCATGTTAATCGTATTTTGATGTTATTTGTCAAATTTATTATTTTTAAATTTGATAAATTTGCATCACACCTATTAGGTACTTGCAAATGTACCTATTAATCTGAGCGAGTGTCACATTTCAAGATTTCTGAGTCGTTTTATATTGCAATCAATACGTTTTCAACATACCAGCGTGGGTACTCAATGTGAACAGTCAATACTATAACCATAAAGTACGCTACAAGGGACGGGAAATAGAAAGCGTAATTTATTTATATAAATCTTAAGAAATGCCAAATGAAGCATTTTGTATGCATCATTTCTCTTGCAAGGAACTGTTTTATTATGAAGATTAAAATCTTCTCTCCATTGAGGTAAACTTGGATCTTCCAAGTAGGTGTGCTTCATTTAGAAAGCTTATGACCTTTAGCTTCATTACAAAGTATCATCTAACAGGAATTCTTTTTAATTTTCAGTAACTGTCAACTAATCAATTCCATCCAGGGTATAATGACAGTGTTTTCAGAAGATGTGCTGTGATTCTGCTTTACACTTCCAAATAATTGCAGCAACATCTCTATCACCTTTAACATGATGCTCTCGTCTCCATTCTTCCGACGACGACTTCAACTCTAGAGGTACTTCTGTACTCTTGCTATCTTCAAGCAAACAACCAACGAGCACAATTGAGTCTTATCTGTACTTAACTTTTAAAATGAACGAAGAAAAAAAGTCAGTTCAGGCAAATTGAAACGGAGAAGAGTTTTGTGAAGGGTTGTCGCTGGGATTTTCTGATGCGAAATCATTCTTGCTTGAGTTAGAAAGAATATACAATTAAATTGAGTGATGCGAGCGTCTCCTTTTCACTCCAATGTTTTCATCTGTTAATTTGATGTTGGTATTTTCGAATCATAATTACATCGTCTCTCAGATCGAGATGATATTTTTTCATTTAGATCGTTTTCTGGTTTATGCCGTTTATGCCGTTTATGCTGTGGCCTTGTTACCGGATTTGAATTCCAGGAGACAACTAAGAATAAAACCGCCCTAAAACACTGTTTTCACGGCCCTCTAGCTCGCAAAGGGCGTAACCTATTGTTCCCAAATTTGGTATATGCTGTAGGGTGGGCCATAGCTCAAAATTAAGATATTTCACAACAATGTGAGATTTCCCAATTTTAAGATCCAGTAGGCCAAAAATGCCACTTTGATGCTTACAGTAAAAGTGAGTTGCTCCAGCCTTTTTAAATGAGTGTGTGTGCGCGCCGTACGACTTGGCTGGCGTGGAGCGACCGCTCCACTAGATAATTTATATTTTTTTCCCATCAATATTTGTTTAAAACTTGCACACATTAAGTTTTTTTGGTGACTTGGCAAGTCGGCTCTTGCTGGAAATTGCCCAAGTAGAGGTTGAGATTCCATCCCATGACCCCGATGTATATCGGATAATGGTTTTGATGTAATAAATGTTTTCTAAAATATGTACACATTTCAGAACCCTATCTCTAGTAGTTTCGATATATTGCCGTCTCTGAGTGATATTTGTTTTGTAAGATTAATAAGATTTGTTTTTATTTTGTATTTAGGTAATATATCTATATCAGACACATTTCAAGGATATTGGTTCTCTGTCTAGATACGTCATACACAAGTACCTTGAACAACACTGTATGTGGCACATACTTATCAACACTTCAAACAGGAAAGCATTTTCCTAGCAATGAAATCATCATGTCTCGTGCCATTGACAGTCTCTCATTGCCTCGTGATGTTCTTCGTTCGACAGCTCGTGGGGAAATCGGTGTCACGTGACGCGTACAAGTCACGTGTTTGCGACGTTGCCACGTGTTGCAAGAGACACGAGGCGACCTTATGATGGAGCTTGAACTTGAAGACGCAGGTGGTCTCCAATGTTTCATGATTGCATCTTGTTCACGTGATTATGTTTTATCTTGACCCCATGGGGTTTCGCCGAAAACACGAGCAGTGCTCAAGTAAAAAGCTACATAACCTTGATACTCGACAGGGATTATTCTAAATGTCCGTGTCGTCTCGTTAAACTTAAGATACGGGCTCACTGCACACTGGAGTGCTATCTATTTAACATGGTAGTGATACCGTATCAATTGATACAAGACGACAAGGACATTTAGAATGACCGCCCTGAGAGCGCATCAACTCTGTGGGATAAACAATGGAAGATACTAAATGAACAATCAGTCAGTCATGTACTATACACAAGAAAATTTGCATTAGGAAGGCATTTTAGATTTAAAAGTTATTGAGTATTCGAGAAAATAAGGAACACGACTGACCTCTGGTGGATACTTTAGTACTAGACTTAGAGGGGATAAGGGAGGATATCAGGAGAATATTTATATAAATAAATGATATTAAATTTGCTTTAGTTGTTTGTTATGGTTAAAACTAAATTTCAATTTCAATTGTTTCTCTTTTTTCACTGCCCTATGGAAACCCGAACTTCAAAATAAAAAAGTGCATCTAAAAAGTTTCCTGCCAGAATTAGTGGCTCCATCACGTATCGCTTATTTGTTCGAATAGCTGCCTAAATATTTCAATAATTGTTATGAAAATGCGTGTTATATCAATATTCAATAATGAATGTAACTGACAATTAAAATGAACAAAATAAGGTGAGTTTAAATGTATTTTACGAATAATATGTGTAAACTAATGTACATTTTCATAAATAAGAGGCTATTGCCATCTTCCAAAGATAATGAACCGTAAGACATGACAACATCACTCCACCACAAACCGATCATGACGCACGGCGGACGAAATATCTTTGACGGCAGTTAAAACAATGTATAAATTATATGAATTGACCATAGAGATTCATATACTTACAGAGAGGGGCAAGTAGATAGCCAGCCTTGGTATGATGCGATGTACATTGTCAGGGTAGATCTGAGCATGCTCAGCCACCATCTTGGAGATTATTTCAAAAATTACTTTAAAAATGGCACCCCCCTCGATTGTAATGTTGTTGGCAAGAGACTTGAATGTTACTTTGTACTAACCTTCAGTGCATACTTCACAGTAACAAACAACACAGAACAAATAAATGTACAGTAAAAACAAGATATAAAACGTTATAAAAACGTGTTTCTAGTAAGTTTAAAATTTGACAGCTCAAAGTAATTTTTTCACTGCCTTCCGAATTAATTTTCCATTTCAGTGGCAGTGAATTATTAAATATCTCCAATATGGAGAAAAAGGATCTTTCAAAATTAGTCAAGCATTAACCAGTAGTTACCCCTCTCTGTAATATATCTCTATGAATTGACAACGGACTTGATGTGTTTGAAATTAACTATTATAATTAGTCAGCGCTCGGTGTAACGCGTTGATAAGCGAGCACTGATGTGCTGAACATCTAAGCATGATCTAACCGATATTCTGTAAATAATCCCTGAATAATCACTTGCAGGATCACAGAAGAGTTCAGATTTTCTTCAGAAACTGGAAAGATTGCCACAAAACATTACGTTCAATACATTCACTGTCAAAGACGAAATATCAATATTGAAAACAAATCCAGGAAGTACTACAAAAAATTTGCAGTGATCGGTATTTTATAAACTTTCGTAAACATTTCGTTGCTATGGTAATGATACCTAAACAACATAATTCCAATTTCCAATGAAACCAATGGACCGATCTTGCTGAAAATCATTATGACCACAACCAAAATAGTAATATAAGTTTTGTGAAAAAATTTACCTCATTCGTTACTTCGTTTGGCAGCGAGACGCCAAAGGCACAGAAGACAGACAGCCATATAAAAAAACAGATATTCGAGCAATAAGTTTCAAATGGAGACGATCGCTCCGCTCGCTTGATCAGTATAATGTCGCTCATCATGGCTGTCGTCAAATCAATTCTCCAATTCTCGACATTTTCCAATAAAAGACCGATGTTCCGGAAAATTTCCATAGCTCTCAATAATTATAACTTCATTCCTCAAGCCCCATTTACACGATGCAATTTCTTGAACAACTTCTGTGTCACATTCCCATTTTTCATACTATTTTGTATTTACACGACGCAACTTTCTGTCACAGAACTTAAAACATTGTTCTAATTTCCATTCAAGAAGTGTGGAACAGAAGTTGTACAAGAAAATGCACCGTGTAAATGGGGCTTAAGATGATTAAAGTTTATATTCATCAACACAAGCAACCCTCGAATTACTCTCATTATTTCATGATGATTTTTTTTAAATAAAGTATTTATGATTAAAGTTTATATTCATCAACACAAGCAACCCTCGAATTACTCTCATTATTTCATGATGATTTTTTTTTAAATAAAGTATTTATGATTAAAGTTTATATTCATCAACACAAGCAACCCTCGAATTACTCTCATTATTTCATGATGATTTTTTTTAAATAAAGTATTTTTATAAACAAATGTATGATTTTCTAAAATTAAACGTATTTCAACGCATATCTAAAGCCCAATTTACACGGAGCAACTTCTTGTACAACTTCTGTACCGTACACTTCTGTGTCACACTCACATGTCTTGAATGGAAATTAGAACATGTTTTAAGTTCTGTGACAGAAAGTTGCGTCGTGTAAACACAAAATTGCATGAAAAATGGGAATGTGACACAGAAGTTGTTGAAGAAATTGCACCGTGTAAATGGGGCTTCAGAGAATTAGCAAAATTTACAATTTCAAAAATAATCGATTACATTGATGAGTAGTATTACAAAATAAGACTAAAATATATGGAATATCACATACATACAAACATCCGATCTCCTTCAATCACTGGAGTCTAATCTGAAGTCTGGAGTCAGGAACTCCAATCCACGACTAAATCTCTGAGAAATCCATCACGTTCATTGCTCCAAGTTTGATTTCGCGACGGAAGAGATTGGAATGCAGGAATCCAGTTTATAGTTTGGGAAATAAGTTTAGGAATGAAGATGTGCTGGTATTTTACCGTGTAATGAACCGTTTTAGACCAAAGTTACTCATTTATTAAAATAAGAAGAGATTATTATATACGATCAATACCAGTTGAACTATTTAAAAATCACTCAACTCTTGGAAAACATGGTAATGAAAAACAATGTTTCGATGAACCTTCAATCATTTTCATCAGCAACACTGGCGACTTTACAAGCTTTCCAGATTAGTTTTGACAGAGGTGAGTCATGGTATCTGGATAGATGAAGATGATGGAAAGTTCATCGAAATATTGTTGTTAATTTGTTTTTAATTGTGTAGGTATAACCCATAAAAAAACACTCCGTGTAAAAATACCAGCCAAGTCTCTTCAACTATAAAAAAATAGAAGAAATCTAAAAATTCAGCACTGAAAAGTAGTGATATCAAAAAATGAGCCAAGTCAAAACTTAATTTTAAAAACCAAAATATACTTGGCGCATCGTGTATATAAATAGTATAGAAGCATATGCCAAAAATCAAATGTACCTAAATATATATAATATACCTATAATGCCCTTAAAAACGATGCGCCAAGTATATTTTGGTTTTTAAAATTAAGTTTTGACTTGGCTCATTTTTTGATATCACTACTTTTCAGTGCTGAATTATTAGATTTCTTCTATTTTTTATAGTTGAAGAGACTTGGCTGGTATTTTTACACGGAGTGTTTTTTTATGGGGATATCACTTATTTTTTTAGTTTATTTACACAACTTGTAACACACATCGGAGCAACAATGACTAAATACTTTTAAAAAATACGCCATTTCCGAATTGGTTAATACGAAAAATTGTGTTTGGTGCTCAATATACCTAAGCTTAAAGTGATATTCCATGAAGAATTGCGAAAGCTTCGTTCCAATCAGTCCAGCCGTTTTCGAGATATGGTATCACTTCCGGTTTTCAAAATGGCGACTGAAATAACTGCCATCTAGAATTTATTTCTATACATGTTATGTATCATTATAAGCCTTCTGAATATGTAGTTATTGTAGTAAGAGGTCATTAAAATCTAGTTCTTCATTTTCATGACGTCATTTCCGGTTTTGGTAATAGCACATCTCTACTTTAACTATTGATATTCCATATAGACGACCGTCTGAATCATTTGGCGCTAGTTTCATTCCGATCGGTTTAGCCGTTTTTGAGATATGACGTCACTTCCGGTTTCAAAATGGCGACTACCGGTTGGTTTTATAAAAAGGCACCTCAGACGCCAAAAGTGCACATGTGGTAAAAATTTCAGATCGATCGGCTAAGCCGTTTAGGTTGTGGCGGTGATTGCGGTATTTCCTGACCCTCTGAATCATCATCATCTAAAGAAGATGAAAGTGATGTAATTTCACTGTTTTCACGGCCCTCTAGCTCGCAAATGGTATAGCCTATTGTTCCCAAATTTGGTATATGTGGGGGGGTGGGCCATAGCTCAAAATTAAGATATTTCACAACAATGTGAGATTTTCCAATTTTATGATCCAGTAGGCCGAAAATGCCATGTTGTTGCTTACAGTAAAAGTAGTTGGTCTGCTCCTCATTTTAGGCATTTACGGTATGTTGAGTGAGTGTGAGTGTACAGTACGACTTGGCTGGGTGGAGCGACCGCTCCACTAGATAGGTATCAGGTTTTCCAAGAGTTGAGTGGTTTAAAAAATTACACACTCACATAATATATTTTTGCAATAAAAAGTACCCTACATTCAAATTTCGACTAATACAGAAAAGAATATTTCACCTACGCCGGAAGCGTCTTTCCATACCCTAATCGAGCCCAACTCAATACAAGTGTTTAGAGACTAAAGTACTGAACACAATATTTTCTAGCAATTCAAATTATTTTATGTCGTCCTTCAAATGACTTCCTACTGTCACTTCTTAGTACCTTAGGTAGTTACCTAAGGGCCTAAACACCTGGTACCTGTTTCGTCACACAAAAACACTTTACAATACAATATTGGTATAGTGTACCTACAATAAACCTAGCCGACAATATTAGAGAATCTAGTACCTATGATCTAAACATTCGCTGTTATTAATGCGACGTCCAAAAGTAGATACTTGGGGTATATCGTACTTTTGCGTATGCTTATGGTGTTGACCTGAAATATTGGCCCTAATTCAATATTAATGATTATTATAATTATTGATAAAAACCAACCTCTTCTGCTCATTTTGTTTCGCCTTGCTTATAATCAACGGAATATTTGTCTCGTGTCCAAATTTTGACATCGAGAAATTTGTATCTTCTTATAAAGTGTAAGATATAAATTTTTTTTTTTTTTTTTTTATTAGTCACACAGATACACACAGTACATTATTACAAAAAATACATCAAACAAAATCCTGCAAATACATGCAGGCTTATCTGCAGGTGTATATCATAATGTTGTACAAAAACAAAAACTTGTAAAAAAAAAACTGCCAAGCACCTTCCCACTTAAAACAATTGAGATCTAAAAGAAGGGCCAAGCAATAATATATTGTTTAAACATTTTCGCACTTAAAATTCGTGAAATCATTTCGCCCAGTTACTGCCGCCAAGCACAACACTAAAAACCTAATGTTGTGTCCAAATTTGAAGAATACAATCTAAGTGAACCATCATTGTAAACTTTAACAAAATTATAAAAAATAAAAATGACTTAAAGTAAATTTAAAATCGAAATTAAAAAAATTAAAAATAAAGCTAGGCGCATTGTGTCAAGAAGAAGGCAACATAAGAAAGAAGATGACGATAAAGGAGCCGAAGAAAGACAGAAAGTAGGAAGAAGATAGAGGAAGTCTACAATATGGTCGGTGCAAATTCAATGCGCCAAGCTTTATTTTTAATTTTTTTAATTTCGATTTTAAATTTACTTTAAGTCATTTTTATTTTTTATAATTTTGTTAAAGTTTACAATGATGGTTCACTTAGATTGTATTCTTCAAATTTGGACACAACATTAGGTTTTTAGTGTTGTGCTTGGCGGCAGTAACTGGGCGAAATGATTTCACGAATTTTAAGTGCGAAAATGTTTAAACAATATATTATTGCTTGGCCCTTCTTTTAGATCTCAATTGTTTTAAGTGGGAAGGTGCTTGGCAGTTTTTTTTACAAGTTTTTGTTTTTGTACAACATGTCATATGGGGTATAAGTTTATAGCAGCTTTCACTGATCATTAAGTGTTACCTATCATTACAGTTAACGCCAACAACGTCACTTCTTGTCTAAAGTTTTCTGTTTTTATTTCAATAGTTCCGAAGTTAGTATAACGAAAGGGTCCATTTCTTTTGGTTGAATTTGAGTTATATCAAATTATAATTTGTTAAAAGTTCACAGCTTTGAGTCATGTGAATAACGTAAATTGTAGGTGTATTGTTCCGGTGTAAACCGGAATTTGTGCGTTCATCTCGTAAAACGCGTATTTGTCGCCACTAGGTAAACTGAAAGGTACACGAAAGATGATTGCAAATGCGTTTCCTCATTTTTAAATTCTCCCATGTTCACTCTTTTATGTCAAAGTTCCGAAGTATAAACTCAATTGGTAAAGCGTGCAGGCTTACAGATGTTTACAACACATTTTAAATAAATCCGGATGGTTTTTGGAAGGCAATGTAAATTAAAAGGAACTTAGTTAAGATTAACTAGCTGAGCCACCTGGTGTTTATAGTGCTGGTGGGAAGGAGTATGACGGGTGATGAAATTTACGCTACCCGCCTTACTCGCCTATGTATGTACACGGATAGCATGGGCCGGCCTATACCTGGCATCTCCACCTCTCTGCCTCTCCCTGTCAGGTCAACTTAATGTTTACATTTGTTTGTTCATGGCAAATACGATCGATGTCCATTTAGTATTGTTGTCTTCTTCTATAGGTACTTGTAAACAGTTATCGAGCTTGCATTTTAATTAGTCCACTGATCTTATTTAGTGATTATTATATTGTTTTGTGATGTTGCTGTGGAAGATAATATTTTCATATTTTCAAACCAGGAAACAACTTCGTGCTATTGCCTAGATACTTGAAGAATATTATTGTATTGCCGATGTAAACAAGCCAGATCACTTTCGTATATAACGTTCGCATCAAAACCAATGTTTATTTTATTAGTGTCAGATTAGGAGGAACATCAGTTTCAGTTTCATTTATTTCCATTAAACAATGTCCCTTGATGAGACTTTGACTCACAGTTTGGAAATAAATCATGACAATTTAAAAGCGTTTTATTATTCTAACTTTTTAACGTAAGCATTGTTGGATGATGAAATGAAATTTAAATCTCTCATACCCACAGATTTCCATTAATTTACACACCTATAAATACACCTTGCATGGACCCTTTAGTGTAGTTTCTTGTTTATTGTAACCGAGCTTCTAAGATTGACAGATTACAACATCTGAAATAATGAAATAATTTTGACTAAGTTGTAAACACCTAATATACCTAGTAATGGAGCCATTTTGTGTGGTTTCTTGTTTCGTAACTGAACCATCAAGATTGACAAATTAGCATAATTAAAATATTAAATTTATTTTAGAAACTTAAAGTTGTGATCACGTAATGGATGCACGTAATGGAGCCTTTTTGTGTGGTTTCGTGTTTCGTGTTGTTCTTGTTTCTTGTTGAGCCACCAATATTGACAAATTAACTCTATTTTAAATAATTGAGCGAGCGAAGCGAGCGTCTCCTTTTGGCTCATTTGGCACGGACCTCTGTTTTTTTTTTTTTTTCTGTTACTGACGATATACAGGTCAGAGTTTTTCTTCGATGGAGCTGAAATTTTGCACACAAGTACGTAACATTTCTGATTGTTGCAGACCCTAATTTTTTTTGAAATCCCCTGATTGGTGCAAATTTTAAAAAAAAAATCTTTCGATTGGTTGGTTTGATCAATTTGAAATTTAGCAAAGACATTGCAACCAACATTGTACCCAATCATAATAAATTTCAGCCAAATCCACCCATTGGTTCAAATTTGAAACCATTTTTCCTGTGATTTTTGAAATTTAAACTAGAACCGATTGACCGATCAACTAAAAACTTTGCATGGTCATTGGTACCAACATTTAAGGTATTTTTGCCAATTTTCAGTCAAATCTGTAGTTATTTTCAAAAGGTCTTGTAATTTTAGTGACATTTTGCGTGTTGGCTGTCAAATTCACGGCGACTTCGAATCTTCAGTTCAAGGCAAGGTAGTTAGAGCTGCAGAAAGTTTCAAACGAAATGAAACTAATAATGACCGTTCAACAGATTGATCTGATATTGTGTACACACTAATATCATATGATTTGAGTGGTCCCAGGTATATTTTTTAAAGAGATCCTGTGATTTTTGAATATTAACAAGGAACAGTTCAATCATAAGAATTGATACTAACATTTTAGGAATATTTAGAGATTTTTATTCAAGTCTGACGAAATTCAAGATTTATTGGCTTTTAATGATATTTTCGATAGACATAATTTCGGTTCGAGGTGTTCCGCGTATCCGTGCTCGCTCATCAACGCGTTACTCAGAGCGTTTTCCTAGTTAAATAAGTGTGACAAATGAAAAGTTGTATATACTGAATATTGGTAATGGAGCCTTTACTGTATTTTACTATTTACTTAATTAACTGAATTTTACATAATTAAATTATTCGAATAAATTAAAAGCTGGGACAACCTTGTGCACCCAGTAATGGAGCCTTTTTTGTGTGGTTTCTAGTTTAGTAACTGAGCCACCAAGATTCTGTTGATTAGCATGACCACGAATTGTTTTATTGCACAACTTTACGTACAACGTATACATTGACAATCATTATTAGAGTCCAATGAGAATAATATTAAAAAGAGTAGCTATGTAATCGTTGAATGTATTCGGATTAACATTTTGAATATATACACAAGAAGGTTAAACATTTTTTAAGTAAATAAAAAGATAAAAAATAAAACGTTTGTTACGGGGATCGAACCCGGCAACGCCGTGATCGAAGTCACTTGCCTCATGTGACCGAGCCAATTCGCCACACTGATTTATAAACCTGTGTAGTATATCAAAGAAGAAAGGTGGAGCGTAAAACGACGTGCGCAATTCCTGATTCCCTGATATCTTCAGTGTTCACGATGGCAACTGGCGTGCCGCGATTGCGATGTTTCGGTCTATTGATGATCTTCACAGCATCCCTGGACCTCTCATTTGAATATATATCCATGAAGGTATCATCGCTTATACAAATTAAAAAATAATATATGAAAAAAAAAGTTTTCCGGGATCGGGAATCGAACGTGTTATGCAGATGTCGAAGCCAGCTGCCTTCCTAACATGAGCTATCAGTCCGATGGGAATTAGAGCCGCTGTTTAGTGTATCAAAGAAGAAGGGCGGAACGTAAATATTGATAATTTTCCCACTTCCGGTTTAAATTTATTGATTTTTCTTGAAGTGGAGTGTCTAGCAATACATTGTCTTTATTGTTGCCAAATTTCAAAACTCTCGATGGACCCGTTTGACTTTTAAAATATTTAAAATTTAAAATTGTAATAACTTCACTTCCGGTCAAAATGTTTCAGATTTTCTTTCAAAGGGCACTGCTATAAATATGACTCTATGTCTCTGCCAAATTTCAACTCTCTAGACCAAACCGTGTAACCTGTGGAGATGGGCAAACCAACCGGCCGTGCATAACTAACTAACTAACTAACTAACTAACTAACTAACTATAACTAACATGAAAGTCAATCCTTGCATGTTTGAGGCCCAAAATTCACCCCGAAGGGATGATCGCAGCACTTTGATATTTGGTTAGGTGTTGTCAGGTGGCTAAATATACCCGATAACCATGGTTTTCAACTTTCATTTCTAAATGCTTGCATGCGTACTGACACCCCGAAATCGGGCCCGAAGCGCTTGCAGTATAAGTCTGGTAGTAGCTCGCACGTTGTATTAGAGCGGTGCTTGGCAGCGTCGAGCTAGCGCCCGACTAGAAAGAATTAACAATACAAATAATGCCGTGTGACAACACAAGAAAAATACAAGATCAAAAAAAAACTCCCACAACAATAATACGCATCAATGCCGTAGTGAAACAACAAAATAAATCTAGACTCTATTATTATACAATGAATTATTACCAACGAGCAATCTGTCACAGCTTTTATAGAAGATCAGCAAAAATAGTATAAATAGTACTAGGAAAACGCTCTGAGTAACGCGTTGATGAGCGAGCACGGATAACGCGCAACACCTCGAACCGAAATTATGTTTATCGAAAATGTCCTTAAAAGCCAATAATTCTTGAATTTCGTCACAGATTTGTATGAAAATCTCCAACAATTCCTAAAATATTGGTCCCAATAACCACGCAAAGTTTTAAGTTGATCAATTGAACCTTTATGATTGAACGATTCCTTGTTAATTTCCAAAAATCACAGGATCTCGTTCAAAAAAATGTTAAACGGTCATATCAGTTTCATAATACGTTTGAAAGTTTCTGCTCTAACAACTTTGAAGTGAAGATTCAAAAATTCCGTGAAATATGAAATTCGAGAAATATGATAGCCAACACGCAAAATATCCTTAAACTGTCGATAACTTTTGAATTTAAACACAGTTTAGTCTGAAAATTGTCAAAAATACAGATAATGTTGGACCCGATGACCATGCAAAATTTTAAAATGATCGGTCAAACGGTTCTGGTTTAAATTTCAAAAAGCACATGAAATATTTTTTTAAATTTTAACCAATGTGAGGATTTGGCTGAAAATTTGTAAAATAAGAGACAATGTTGGTGTTAATGACCATGCAAAATATAAGGTCGATCACATTTGTCGAAGTCCATTTTCATTTTTCGGCCTATCAGGAGATGTTTATTTAAATTTCAACCAATGAATGGATTTCAAAAAAATTAGGGTCTGCAAACAGAGAAGGTTGGTTTTACATGTGTGCAAAATTTCAGATCGATCGGTGAAACGGTGCGACCTGTGTATCGGCTATTAGCAGCCAAAAACAAAAACAAAAACAAAAAAAAAAACAGAGGTCCGTGCCAAAGGAGCCAAAAGGAGACGCTCGCTTCGCTCGCTCAATAAAATAGTAAAAATAGTATAAAGTTATAATCTTCTTTCCGAACAATGTTCTTTACTTTCAAACTGTCAACAATTACTTGAGTATAACCTAAAATATTGCGGAGACAACTCACTTAGCTGCTTAATTATGAATGGGAGTGTTAGAATGTTTGGTTATACCGAATAGATTCGGCGTTAAATGCGAGTAAAATGCAAATTTTCAAACCAATGAGTTGGGCTCGATTAGGGTATGGAAAGACGCATACCGGAATGAAAAACGATTCACTGATTATAATTCGAAATAAACCGGTATATACTATAGGTACGTAGGTACTGTGTAAAAACAAATATTAGAATCATGGAATTAAAGCACGCGGACAGCTGTTCGTGTTTCTAATTTGTGTTTTTACTGAGTTCTAGATAAGGTTCTGGTGTTGTCCAGAGTAGGAGTTTTATCACACTCCCGATACATTAACTTTTTCGTTTAGTCGAAATACAGTACGCAAATGTACTTCTTTGTCGTAACTCAAAATATTGTATATTCGTGTTGATTTTGAAGCTTCATCGTTCTGTTGACAAATATTAAACTCAAAACTAAAAGCACATTCATCAATCCATTGGAAATTAATATAATCAACATATTATTCAATCTATAACGTCAAAATGTATTCACCAAATCCTAGCTAAAATCACTTATAGGAATCCAAATCAGAAAATAGACTCCTATAAATCATCACACCACGACGGGATGACAACTAATTACTCCTAATTCTTCGGGGTGTTATTACCAGTGAAAGGTCAGTGTCAGTTGCGCGTGTCTCCGCACGGAGCGCCACTGTCGCATTACGTCACTGGTGCTCGAGCTGCGCGCGCATCCACTGCTCACGGGCGGGAAACTGCAAGTCGCTGTCGCATTTCTCCTCGACCAGTCACGCTGAGCGGACGACCTCCGCAGACCACACGTGCTTCTAGGTTCACTCTATATCGCGTCATAGTTAGCCGCTAGAGAACTTATTCAAATATGATATTTTAATAAAACATATGAAGACTTCATAAAAATTAACCAAAAAAAAAATAAAGCTTAGTCAGTGTCAATTGCTTTCAAACCCCGCCATTTATCTTCAACCCTTATCATCTTAAATGTAATCAATCTCAGTGTAGTATTCTCTAATTATAAATCTCTGTCTGATTATCATTGGCGTCTATAGTATTTGTGTATATAGTTGTGACGTGAAAGATGGGGACTTGGCATTGAACTACGTGGCTTGTGATTCGTGGGCTGATTTTAGGGGGTGGTTTTTTGAGCTGCGCGTTCTCTCATTGCCCTTCTGGGGGTCTCTTTCAGTGACGTCAGAGGAAAATCAGTGCGCGTTCAGCTGCTGAATAAGAGAGGGCTTTCTTTGGTAAGTGCACGAATTAAAATAGAATTTATTACAAATTCAATTGACGAATTCACATTTTCTTCGGTTCACATGGCTCTTTCGTAGGTGGAAGAAAGAAAATAAAATTTATTACAAATTTAATTGACGAATTCACCGAATTGTTCGGTTCACATGGTTTTTTCGTAAGTGGAAGATAGAAAATATAGTTTATTACAAATTCAATTGACGGATTCACATTTAAGAAAATTTTATTATAATAAAATTTAAAATCGTATGTATTTTAAGCTTTACACATAAGTAGCTTTTCCAAATTCATTCAAAATATCTTGAAGGCACTAAATTTTCAAATTCACTCGACAACTAATTTCGCACTCTAGTCTTCATAAAATGGATCTTTATTCATTTCAAGACTGGTTCATCTATCCATGTAGTACGTTAGTAAATTAACAATTTCATTAATCTGCAAACGCGGTTAATGCCTGAAACCAAGATAACAACCTTTCAGACAATTAACCAATCAAAAGTCGATTTCAGCTGTGGTTAACTATTTCAACAACAGCTAAAATCCCCCTATTATTCCAGCAAACAATTTTAAGATAATATTTATTTGTACGATTATGACTCCAATTAAAACTAAAGATTAGAACATAATCACTGCAGCGCATAGATAATTTACGAAACAAAAATTCCGCAACGAGCATCCGAATAATGCATCGACTTTTCTATAGTAGTTAACCTCAATGAGAATTGAGCCGAGCGCTCGTTTGATTCCAACGCCTGGAGCACTATCCTCTCGCAATCAGTGATCGGTTTCGATCACTGACTTGTTCTGTTCATGGAGAACTAATCGCCTCTTTGACATTTAACTAGAGGAGTTCTTTTTCCCTTGCTTTTGTCAGTAGAATGGGAGATGTTTTATTTCTACTATTCATTGTGACATTGTGTGAAAAATTGCAGGACACTAGCTTTCTGCTGTCCAACACAGGTATAAAGCTTTTTTATTTTCTAGAACTTTTAGATTCTTTATTTTTGAAAGTTCTTACATTCTTTAGTTTACTTTTGTAACAATGGTTTCAATTTAACACTGTTAAATTGCAATAGTTTGTGCCCAGGATGATGGAAAGTCCTTGTTTTTGTGACAATCTCTAAAAAAAGTCAAATATTTCGGCACAATTGTTAGTGAAGAATGAGATGAACTTTTTTTTCTAACTTTCTAAGACATATTTTGATCGTTTCAGTAGATAGTTTTCAATTTGGATTCAAATGCTCTCGTTTTTTTAATACTGAAAAACAGTCTTTCAACATTCAAATACTGAACAGCTTTTGAAATGAAACAAATCCTCGACCGACATCAATCCACATTCTTCGTTCAACTCAACTTACAAAAATAACTGTCCTCGTTTTAGTTTACAAATTGAAACTTTCCCGAAAACGTCTTCTTCAAAGAAGCTTGAAGCACAGCACGCGCAAGACTGCAGTGCAAAAAGTAGCGTGTTTTTGCGTCTTTCTTGTAGCGAGATGGGGGCGTCCTGGATTGTCTTGGGAGGCTGCGTTAAGGGTAGGTTAGCTTGTTAGAATCAACGAGAACAAAGATTTATCTCTAGTCGTTACTCCAACCTCGAGCACAGTGGACCACGTCTCTGCCACTTATTTCAATATGGGATGAGTTTAGACGAATTGGGCATTGATTTAGATTGAGGTAAATTGAGTAAAATCACTTTTATTAAAGAAATGCAAGATTCTGATGAATTTACCTGTCAGGGCACACGATTTGGTCTTGAATACGTCGTTTTTATTAGCAATGCAATATAAATGCAAATATCATGCTAATGTTCTTATGCATGAAACTATTTAAATATAAATGCAATTATCATTTAAGAACTATGTTTACCTAACCCGTTTTCATAATAATTAATTGTGAGGACAGTATTCAAGTAAAGTGAAAAGTTTCGTCAACAATTTTCTGAAAGATATCAACGACCAATGAGAATATCTGAAACTATAATGTAATTACTATGAAAGATGCCAATGATATTCAAAATCAATAAGTAATCAAACGGAGTGCCGATATTATTCATTCCAATACTTTCATGTATTTCCTTATCTAAATCACGAAAATACACGTATTGATTGCATGTTTTCCTGCCGTATTTCAGACCTAATGTTATAGGCAAGAGCCACAATTCAACATTGAATCGTGCTGTGTCTACACTACAGGTACACCGCTTTCTCTGATCAAACTGAAATTTTACATGAATGTGAAGGCCACTTGGTTGTATCTACTTGGTTGCTATCTACTTTTTCAACGCTGTTCTCTGATTTGTTGAAACTTGATCATTTGAAATGTTCAGATTCAAAATTTGCATTGGTCTTGAGATCAACATTTATATTTTACAATTTTTATGTGAAATCCATCTAGATTTGACACAGTTATTGAATATTTACATTTTTATAATTTTACACGAAATTTTAAATTTTTTGAATTGTTGTTAAAATTAATCAATCGATATAAAATTAAATTTCCGGCATCTTGATCACCTGCAAATTATTGAGTTTTATTTTAAATTCAATTTGTTTGCGTAGATCTGCAACAAACCAGGAGACTGATTACATAACTCACTTTCCATTGCTGGCAGAATCGATATTCAAATCGATTCAAATCGAATATTACGCACTATGGATACGTAATATTTTTTTGCAGTTGCAATCTGTATAAAATATTTGGCAAAATCTCATTGCTGACGGATTTGCTTCCTCTATGCAGTTACTGAATCAGGCTCCAGCGCATGTCACATTGCACGAAAATGGCTCCTCATAAGAGTTTCCTCATTTCCTATATCGTTTGATCCCAATAAACTATTTTCTGTATATTCTACTCTTCAATAAAATCCAGCGCTCTTTCTATTTCCAAGTATCTATACGTATCAAAAGAAATTGGAACATCCACGCGATTGTAAATTATTCGGCGTCCTATTTGTGACTGAATTAAGTGAATTGCGATGTGCACTAATGTGCAACTGCAGTTGCATCGTGCATCCATATATTGCATGCACATCAAACGAATGGTGCTGATCAGCTAATGCCACGAGCGGCTAGGTGGGATATTTACGTGTTTGTAACACGGCACTAATGGATACGGAATATTATTTTGTTAAGTGGATTTTACTGATCAGCATCGTGGCCAGTAGGCGTTCGAAATAAAATACTGCGCATTTAGATTGATTGGACATTGGGAATTTGATTGAGGGTCAATGTTTCAATGCTCTGTTAAATCAGTTGTTAAGTTTAACTTTTGAATATTAAATGTTTAACAGTTTCTTAGTGGTCATTTTAGACGTGTCATTGGTAGTTGCCATTGGAATAAAGTTTAATCGTCTGTATAAATTTAACAGAGCAATAAAATCTCACAATAACTGACAAAATCGTTATAAAACTGAATGTATATATGTCTGTACTCTATACAACCCCACATCCCTTGACCTATCTAAACCAAATTTTGCGTATTCACTCTTTAGGACCCTGAGCAGATAGTAGACAACCTACCCCCTCCCCTGACCACCTCCTCCGCTGGGTCAAGAATAGTTTCATGCAACGCCTAGATAACCATATGCCAACTGCATAACACCTATCAAAACCCATCCAAAATGTAGGCTTGAGCATAACACTGAGGGTCATCTCACATGAAACGGGCAACGCCGAGCTCCAGACCGCTAGTCATTATTTTCCTATCAATTATTCAAGCTTTCATTTGAAAACGTTTCATGTTCCCATTTGACTTGCAGTTGAGTGATCATTGAGTGAGTGACAAGTAATTGAGCGACCTTGAGTGATTGCTCTACTTTATACTAGTTTGCTTTCAACTCAAAGTTTAAAGCTCTCCCAATTGAGAATTGAGTTAAGAAAATATTCGCTCCGTTGACGCCTTGAAGCGAACTTTAAAAATCAGTGTTACTCTTAAACTGTCAACAAAATTTGTTTACAAAACAACAGTTGTAATATTTCGAACAAGTAACATGACTATACGCTACATGAAGAAAGTTGAGTACAGGAGGCCAAGTCTTGAAACTTACGCTTTCAGGACGCAAACGCTCTCGGACGTCATAAAGTCCCATTTACTGTAAGAGTGATCGACATTGAAACATAAAGTCAAGCCACTTATTTGATTGTCATCCAGCAATCTATTGGAAACAATTTATTAACATTACAATTAATATTACATATATTATACAGTCATTAAAACAATATTAAAACCTATTAAAACAGTTGACAGTAGATTTCAAGGTCATCATTCTTACAGTAAATGGGACTTTATGACGTCCGAGAGCGTTTGCGTCTTGAAAGCGTAAGTTTCAAGACTTGGCCTCCAGGGAAGTGTAATAACGAATGTTTTGGCCTCTGATTCTGGTCGGACATCTTTATTGAAACTGTTCTTCCAACTCCCTGTTACATACAAGTACCTTGGTCTTTTGCGCTTGTTCTCTAGACATAATGTTCCTTCCAGTGCCAACATGAGAACACTAAAAAGTAAAAACCCTATTAGATACTACAGGAAGCTTTAAACACTGTCTTCTTCACTTCCGGTTTTAATGGCACCGACATTGAGTCATACTGGCCAGCGTTAATTTGTATTCGATGATGTAATTTTATAATAATATGGATTTATTATTAGGTATGCTTTATTTTTTTCACTCGTTGTATTTTTGCACATAGGCTAGCTTTAGTTATTGATAGATACTTAGAAGTTATTTAAAATTCAGAATTACTGAGGATATCAGTTATCACCACGTGTCGAAGTTGAATGGCACATGACTGAGTCATATAGGCCAGCTTATATTTATTTAAAAGTTCACTTTTTCACTCGGCGTATTTATTGGCACTTGACCATTTGGTCTTATTGGCCAGCTTTAGTTATGATTTATCTATTTAATTGTGGTGGTGATAACTATTAGCACACGAATTCTGTTCTTGTAATGGCGCCTGACATTTGTCAGATAGGCCAGCGGTATTTTGTGGACTCTCCCCAACGGAGGTTGGAGAGGAAGTCCTTAAACACTGTCATCTGTCATTGCTTTCTTAAGTATTGTGTCAACCTCGTAAAGGTGCGTTGACGAATCAGAAGTCGAGAATTCTCCATTTTCTATTGGGTGAGTCAAAGAAAGCTTCTGATTGGTAAACGCTAACACCTACACGAACCTCCACTTCGGTTTTCACCTGCTGACAAACCACATTATTATTAAACAAACTTAATCCTTTGGCTGATCTTCAAAGGATGCTTCTTGCTTGTTACACATCCTCAACAAAGCTCGTGATAATGGCTGGGGTTGTGTAGGAAGGTGAAATGGAATCGTCCCACACACACAATTCAAAAGCGTTCAGACAATTCATGAGCTATCCAACGTAGGATAGTCTAACTCTTTAATGTACTTGTGATGTACTTGTGTAAAGATTGTAGGTGGCATGACCTTCGGGATTTAACAGTCGTTTGACATCGTTCAATTAGATTCACTCGCGAAGTCCAGTATGTGACCCTATTTATTCCATACTTTATTTTAATTAAAATATTTGCGACGCCTTTAAGTAAGAAGCTGAGTTAAAGCTCTCCAAGAAAATCACAGTTTTTTACATTGTTCCTTGTAAACTCTTGTTTTCTAACATATTGCATTCTTTTAAACGCAGATTTTCGTAGAAAAACGGAAAATAAGAGGATTTTCTTTGATAGTTAATAATGAAGAAACTTGCAGGATTAAAGTATGAATTCGCTCCAATTCCCATTTCTTGTCAAGCTTCAGGGCATTGTGTTTTAAATATCAGACTGATGAAAAGTTGGAAACAATGCAAAAATACTGAAAGACCTTGTTTTTGTCCTCTCTGAAAATCACATAATAAACACTGTTCTAGCTCCTGAGATATTGCTTGTTTGTGCCACAGACATATCGTGCAGATTTCCATGAATCTTCTTTGAAGTATTCACAGCACAATAACCTTTATTTTATAATTCGAAATTATATTAATTAGAGAAAAGTTGGGAGATAGAGATTTAATTATTAGATTGAAAGAGAGAGACCGGCTTAAATAGTCGTATGGCCAGTTTTTCAATACTCTGCTAAGTTTTAAACAGTTGATTAGGACGAAATTACTATGGCAACAACCAATGATATTACTTGAACGACGGTTTAAACTTCACTACTTCTTTTACCAGAGCATTGAAAACCCGGGCCTTCATATTTCACTCTCTGTCTCATTCTAGTAGAATGGAGACAATTAGTACATTCAGTTATAAATAGACACAAAATTAGATGATCAATAAACACAATAAGCAAATAAAGTCCTCCACAATTAACTACAGTCAAAACATCAAAATCGTGACTTGCATTAATTTTCTCCGTAAATGAAACCGATTAATCCAAACGAGCTATTTATCTGGATGCATGGCTCTGGCTGAATATCTAATATATCTGGTCATTTAACGTCCCTTCGTCCATGATTAGCGTTCAGCTTAGTAACACGATTATTCCCCCGTCTCATACATCTTGCATGAACCAGAGAGAAAACCAAGTGAAGTGACTTGGTAATTAGGAAATAATCCAATAGATGGCCTCGCAAAACAAACCCCAAAACAAAGTTCCGCTTTGTCACTTCACTTTGCATCCAATTAGATTCAATTAAGTTACCACGAATAACAAAAAAATACAATCTTTAAACAATGTTGTAATTATGGAAATTCTTCTTTGAAAATTCGAATAAATAAGACTAAAAAAAACACACGTTATAATTTTCTTAAAGAAGACTGTTGATAGGTATATACCTACTTTTATTACGATATTATGCATTAAGATACCAGGAATATGTTAAATGTACACTAATCTAGGATAAAAACACTTGTATTAATTAAAAGCAATAAAATGGACCTCGATATTTCTGCCACCCGAGCTATTTCTTCGATGACTCATGGCGCAGTAAATTGTTCGACCGGTGGTGCGAGATTTGCGTATACGCGGGATGATGACAAGTTCAACGGTTACTCAGTAGCTCAGTAGTGTTGTTAGGTTTGTTTTGTTTTGGTCTTCTCAGTCTCGCCTGAGGAAGCCCACCGAACGCGGCGGCGAAATATCGCGCTCCATTTTATATGGCTTTTAATTAAAAAGTAGGTAATAGCAAAAAGATCGGTATAATATTGTTAAAAAATATTTATGGAAAACTGTTTTAATTTATTTTGCGATCAAAGAGAGTTGTCGTGTTTCTTAAAAAGTTGAAAAATTTGAATAATGGAGAACTTGTGTCCAATTTCCATAACACAGTCGATAACTTAACTTGGCTCCGTTGCAGAGGAATCCCACGCACTTGTGTAACTTTGATGTAAGTTTTCAATATGTATAGCAAAGAGATCAGAGAAAGCTGTGGTGGAAGATATGAGTTCCAAAGCTCTTCAGTTTCTACCTGTGTGGTATGTTGACACAATGAACATCCATAGTTTCACATTCACGGCTTCTCACTACTCAAAGGTGCGTAGGAACATTATTGGAAGTGAGGGGAGGGGAAGTCAAAATTATCGACGAAAAGCGTATGCCCCCGCTTCAATATTGGCTGTGTCTGGGGAGTTTGCCCCCCCCCCACTCAGTTTGTCATGCAGGATGTCTGGATTTGTGAAAAAAGTATTTTGAATCGATTTTGAGAGCGTACATAGCAGCATTGTTCATTCTGGTTGCCCACACGGAGAGTGCACTATATATCTCTGTCCATTAATTCAATTGATATGTATTACATTTATTTACATTCACTGGCATCCGACCTTTATTTACCAACTTGCCTTTCGATTTCAAACCAACATACCTACATGGTGGTCTTTTCAGTTTCTATATATTCTCTGCTTACATTATAATATTTGTTTGTTTGTAATTGTGTGTACATTTTGGTAACGAATGAAAATGGTTTCTGAATTGATTTAGCGAAATGCGTAACGTTTCATGCGGTTAACAACGAAGCTGCGCCAAATGGAAGATTGAACCCAATGAACTTTGAAATAATCACTTATTGAACCGATACATGTCGTTTTCAGTCAACGTCAATATTTGTTTCATTCGACATAGGAAATAATCATAAAAATTTACAAAAAAAATATTAAGAGACAGATTTGAATGTTCCTCATTTTCAAGTTTCTGATCTGTAATTTTGACCAAAACGCTCTCTTTAATGTAGATTTACAACCGCAAGCGATCTCATGTATGGAACGAGATGCCAACAATTTAATAAAGAACATTTACGGCCGCGACACATCTGTTACGTCCCAACTTGACCCACAAACATCAGGACATTCAGCTCTTATTGGAACTTGATCCTACGTGATTCTTTACAGCATCTTCAAATATGATGTGTTATTGTATAAATCTGAAACTTCAAAATGCTATTCCCTTAGAAGAAAAATCATAAATAAGTTTGAAATTACTTTGTTCTATCATTTGACGACGCAAAAGTAGTTAAAGTATTTTAAAGAGGTTACAAAAGTATCCATAAATAAGTAACTTAATAAAAGTATAAACGATGCGGTACAAATAAGTACCTATACACTAGGGCTAGATTCACAAAAATAATATCTGCTAATAAAATGAAAATGAAAAGATATCTACGTGTTTGTGGATAATAGTTTTTGTGAATCTAGCCCCTGTTCTCGAGAGAAGGGGAATAGTGCATAAGATACATCAAAATGCTCCATTTATTGGAGAATGGATGACAGATGAACAGATGTTGTAAGAATTTGACAAATGAGTGGTGAAGTCTAAAGGGAAGAAGTAAAACTATAATTCAGGTTTGCAGGACTTCATATTGTATTTTTGACAACGTAAAAACTGTAATGGAGCATTTTTATGTAGATTATCTGCCTATTCACTCGTCACACCGAAAATCTGGTTACATCCATCTTCATTTTGTTTTATTTCATTTGGAGTCTTGGACCTGCAGCATCCAAGAACTGCAGCATGAATACGACACGTGTCAGAAGGATCATATCGTGACACCAGAGATTACAGCGTCTTACAAATCACTCAAATTAATATGGCTCACGTCGAGGCTTTGAGTCAAGTGACGTATCATTCAAGACATTCTTCTCGTCCGTCACGTCTGATACCTTTAAAGGTATCATGATTTGACAGACGTGATATTTCTTCTTATATTACTTTAAGAATCCCTCTCACGTTCATAGAGACATCAAGTCAACAATCAAACGAAGATATCCAGAATTCGACTACGAATATCTATTTGGTTGTACAATTAGGTGTAAATTGACATTTAAAGAATCCGTGGGCGAATAGGTTGAAAAGGCAATACAGTGAACTCAGGTATCTATTTTATCCGCTCGTGTATGTGCGATCTATAGGAAAACGCTCAGTGACACGCGTTGATGAGCGAGCACGGGTACGTGCAAATTCTCGAGCCGGAAATGCGTACACAACGCACAGAAAACATGTACACCATATTGAATTGAAATATGATCCACTCAATCAACATAAAAGTATATGCTTTTCATCGAAACTTGAAAATAACATCGAAGCATCCTGGTACATATAGCAAATCAGATTCAATTTTCGATACTTCATTCTGACAGCTATTAAAAATGTCAATAAGTTCATACGTTCTTAACTGATTGGGATGATTTTTTTTTAAATAAGAGACAATGTTGGTCTTAATGACCATGCAAAATATGAGTTTGATCAGATTTATCGAAGACCATTTTGATTTTTCAGCCTATCAGGAGATTTTTATTTAAATTTTAACCAATTAATGGAATTCAAAACAATTGTGGTCTAGAGAAGGTTGTCTTTACATGTGTGCACATTTTCAGATCGATCAGTGAAACGGTGTGACCTGTGCATCGGTTAAAAGCAGAAAAACACAGAAGTCCGTGTCAAAAGAGCTAAAAGAAGTCGCTCGCTTCGCTCGCTCAACAATACCTTGGCAAAATCATACATTTTAGGGGACAAGAGATATAAAACCGTGAAAGCCACTTAGACGGCTCTTGAGGCCCAACAACACAAAAACATTTTGTATATCATCCGAAGGAAACATCTGATGTATAATTAGTTTTATTATTAGTTTATGCACGTCGTATTGTAAGAATCGCATAATTTTAATTAAGTTGTATATTAAACACAATATTCCATCGGAAGTAATACATTTGGTCCAAGACAACGGTTTCAACTTGCACCAAATCTTCTAGCTCTGCTTTGTTGACAATCTTCTGACGCTGCTTATTCATCCAGTATTAAAACCAACAAGCCGGCTTAATCTCTCTGATCTTCAAATTATGCAAATTTATTTTAATATGTCTAGAAGATGAACACGATTTCGTCTTAAGGCGCTAGAAACACAATTTGATTTTAATAAGTATACCTAAACGATGACTACACTGGGAATTAAGCAGGGTATTAAGCCATATTAATTTTGCATCTGTTAAATTATTTCAAGTATTAACATCTTATTCAAAGAACTCCTCAGATTGCCTAAAGGTATAGAATAGAGTTCTCAACTGAAGCTTATTGTGCATTAATGTTGAAAGAGTTAAAGATGCAAGATGTACTTTCGTTCCAAATTCTTGCAGTTATTGACTGTTTGTTCAAATTCTTTGGCACCATTCACGTCACACTCACCAACCAATTGATCTGAAATTTTGAGTACGCATTAATGCCATACCAGCGGAGACCTGTATTGTTTTTGAGCACATTTCTTCTTGTTGAAAAGTGAAAAAATCCGTGTCATATTAAGAACATGCAAATCTTAAAATGTCAATAAGTCTTTAAGTTGGGTCAAAAACTTAAAGACTTATTGACATTTTACTTACCTATAGATAGAGTGCACATTGCACATTATTGGTTTTAGTTTCCACTCCACCAGATTGAACTCATGCATGAAACTGAACCACTTATCGCATTTTCTTATTTAGAGGACGAATTTCAGCTCGATCAAAACGTGTTTAAACTGTAGAAGAGTCACAGATGTAGCTACAAAATGCCAAGAAACAGTATGTCAAATCTTAAAAATATAGAGAACCAATACTCCATTTCAAAAAACAAACTCTTTCACAGAAAAACAGGAACTAAGATAAAGGTGAACAACCTTTATGTTCCGCTTCTTAATTAATTCCACGCTAAAAGTTAAACCCACTTCCTCTCATCTACAAAGTTGACTACCCTTCAACCAGCAATTAACTACGAAATGACCCCCTCTAAGTTCATCTACGTCAGGTCTCTGTGGTGGTTTCAACTCAAGTAGATTCGCGTCACGTCTCAATGACGATGTCAGGTGGTCCTGTGCTCAGCCTCCTGGCACCAGCATGGTCATACATCTCCGCACAACTTTTACACCAGCAACAGACAAATTACACTAATTATAATGCTCGTTCAAAGAGTGGCTCAGTTTTAATCAGGAATAAAGCTTTTGTTACGTTCAAAGTCTACACGCAAAACAAGATAAAGAGTTTCGGATTAAGATTGACAATGAGACGGTTGGTTGTATACAAAATGTTCCAATTTAGATAATAAACTACTGTACATACACGTTACAAGTTGTACATTTCTTTCTAAAGTTAAACTAGACAGTTCTATTTGGGAGAAGTAAAAATCGAGAGGTAACCAATCAGATGCCTCATTTCACTCGGTCCCAAGAGAAAACGCAAACTAAGCTCTGATTGGTCAACCCGCGTAATGTCACTTGCAAGAGAGCTATTGATATTTTGTAGAATTTGGTCGATGAGGTGCGATTGAACGAAGTTAAAGGCAAATTTATATTATATAATTATTATGTGTACAATTATGCCACGGTGCATGACGAGTATCTATGTAAAACGTTGGAACTTAAAAAAATATGATTTTGTAACTCGAGCTTTTGCAATCCTTCCGTTATTGCGTCACATTTCCGAACACTTCCGAATTGATTTCGAGATACACACGTCGAGCCTACTGTAACGTTCCATTTTCTAAAAGCGATAATTCTGGTTTGATTGAACTATAATATTTTTTTATTTGTGATATGGCACTCTCTCGTTTAACACTGCATTCATTTGATGTTTTTGATAGTTGTATTTTAATATCGGAAGTAATAATGAAATGTTTATGACGCATTCTATAAAACGGTAACTGCTTTTCTGAAGTTAATACATGTCGGAAGTGACGTTCTGCTAACATTTCCGTGCCTCAAGAAATGCATTGACTAAATGAGTACTGCAATAAGATTTTAATGTTAGAACTGAGAATACTTTATTATTCACATTATCTCTAAATTCCAACCAAGTTTTCAAGATCTATCATAAAAGAGATGATGATCAAATGAAATGAAACCCCGTTTTATTTCACCTATTGAACTTTAGATGCTGCAATCATTATGAGAATGGATCTGTCAACACTTTTCAAATACCTGATTTACCACTGAGTCAGTAATTATTGATCTTACTGTTCATTATTCATGAAACTTAAAGCTCGAAAAGTTTAAAATCAGATATTCTCCAGAATCAACGTATTCCTGCGGGATCCTTGCAGTTTGTGTCATGTGAGGTTTTCTGGAATAATTGTCGCACTTTAGGATTTACATAATTTAACAGTGACATCGCGTAATACGAATGCTTAATTGATCAGCAATGTTAGAACGTGTTTGAAATATTACAATTTACTTCTCTACATTTGAAGTTATAGAGGGGATTTGGAATTCTACTACCATCAGATGTTCAAAGATTCAAATGTATTATTTGTAAATATTCTTCAAATGTGTCCATGAATATACAATACAATCAATCACTATTCACTGTGCAATAAAGACAAGAACAAAATACTAGTTACTCTCTGGCTATTCCTTTCCTCCAGTGACAAAAGTCCAACCTATTCCACTCCAAAACAGTTCTGGTGATAAATGAGTATTTACCAGATTCTTCTTTGCCGAATTTACTCGCAACTTGTATGGATGGTCCTTGCTTTCCGAATAGTAATGCCTTCTCTGGAGCCCGTCCTATTTCTATCCCCCCCCCCCCCCCCCCGCCCCCCATATGCTCTGTACAAATTGTAAAGACCAAAGATGGTGAATACCTAGGATTGTAAGGATTTACGGGTTGTAGGGAATTCATGATACAGAGCTGTAATAATTTAAGAATTTTTGATTTAGGGATTTTTTTTTCTTTTTACTTGGCGAGTTTTAAGGGAAGGATTCCATTGGCAATAACTTACGTTTTTTAACACACAAAAAAGGATTTATGATTACAGGAGATCACGTTTCAAATACCTAAGTGTGAACAGATATCAAACAACAAATTACATACTGCATCGTTGTCGCTTTGACAAAGTTTAGCATTGTCTATCTTCAAAGAAACTATCATAATTCCAAAATGGCGTTTCTCCTTCCCCTTAATCTCTGAAAGCATATGCCAAAGGCGGCTGACTCAACTGGGTTAATTTGTCAATAAAACACAACAATAACAAGACGTGTCTAAACCGTCTTCCACAATCGACACATTAACGTCATTTAACTAACTTATACCATGTTTCAACGTTTATTTAGTCGAGTTTCGTGGTTTTGAACCCATTACACAGTTCTCCCAAACAACCCCATCTCTCACTAAATCCTCCCTTTAAACTTTAAGTAGCCGCGGTCATGTTAAATTCTAAAAGTAATTCAAGTAATCCCTGACAACTGAAACAGCACACCAGTAACTTCTGTACACATTTTTATGATTTATCCTCAAAATGTCACAAAATGTAATTACCAACGGATGGTTGAAATTACTCTAATTTACACTGTTTTATTATTACTACATTCCTGTTTTTTAATAAAGCTACACGTCAAGAGACTTAATAAAACCGCCATGTTGTGGGCGTAGGCGGGTGTATTTCCACTTTCAAGCCGGAGTACCGAGTTCGAGACCCGGATGCGGTTCGCACCTCCCGTGGAGCCACTTGTAAACGTCGGAGTGTTTCTTAATGTGATCGATTGCTCGGGTTCGAGGGGGTGTGGGAGGGGGGTCAAGAGGTAAATGTAATGTATGAAGGGTTGAGAGAATGAAGGAGGCGACACCTGTTTGTGATGGCAATGTGTTGTCACTTTGGTCCATTATTAGCATGCTGGGACAAGATTTATCACATTGATGTAGGTACGAAACATTACCAAAGTTGACGGCAATTCAAAATTTCATTAACTTATGATATACTACGTAAAATACTCTACGACATTTATTTCTGGGTTTGGGATTACCTTGGGGATTACCATTCTGTCCTTAGGAAATAAGTAAAAAATTGTGGTTTTTAATTTTCTTAAACTTGTTTCTCCAGCACATAGGTTTCATGTTTAGTGCGCGTTTTTCAATACTCTATACTAAATTGTAAACAGTTGACTATATTGCCATGACAACAACCAATTACATTCTTTGAATGACCATTTAAACTTAACTACTGGTTTTATCAGAGATTGAAGTTAAGTTTATGTTGTCATTCAAGGAAGGTAATTGAATGTTGCCATGGCAAAGACCCAATCCATGTTTTCAAATATCCTGCTTTTTTTAAATTATGAGTGAAAATTTTAATGAATACCCATGTAAATTAAGCTCTACTTTGACATACTTACTTATTTCGCATTCCTCAAAAATAAATCTACAATCTAATTCCAAAAGCAAGCCTGCTTGTGACTCAGACATGGAAATTAGCCTCAACAACAAAGTGAAATACTGCTGCTTGTATTTCCCGAGCTTAAAGGCGACGAACTCTTTCCTCGATAAGCAAGTGTAAATATGAAAGCGCCACGCATTATCTCGCGTGCGTGGACTCATAACACTGACGTCACGGGTGCGTGCTCACATTTGACGTTGACACGAGTCTTATCACTTCTAAACTGCGATTTATTCAAGCTTGAACACGCTTGTGATTAACAGAGGTAGCTGAACCGGAGGATTTATCTTAATTCTTGCAAATTTCATTCATTGCATTTCATATTACGTCATTCATGATTAATGAATATTTTTAACAAATAACTAGCTCCTTTAAGACCATATTGCTACTTTCGTAGTGTAATCTGTCAACTATAGAAAATGTGTCAACATTGTGAATAATGTTATGAGTATTTTATCTCTTTTATGTGATCGTTAATATGACGTGCGAGGTTAAAAAATATGATATCCTTTTGATTTCTTTGTGTTTTTAATTGTTAAAAAATATGCGGAACTTTTCGGAATTATAACATAATATGTAGGTATATTCATAAGAATATACCACTTCATACACTATCTGGATTGTTCCAGTTCCTAGAAAATGTTATTTTCTGCTTAAAACGGTGCCTTTTGTGAGATTCTATTCCCCTATGGATAATCAAACAGCATGTTGTTCTTTTATAACACAGCTACGCAGATAATTTCTGAAGGAGGATTTTAAACATTTATCAAAATCAATATATAGCCCGTATATTCGACTGGGATGCCAACTGAGGTTGGACCTCACATGATCAGCGTTTAAATCTGCTATTCTCACAGTTCGTAGAATGGAGATTCAGTTTTGGACCAGGGACGGCGCCGGGGGTGCCCAAAATTGTCCACTGCCCACCCTCTGCACACCCAAAAATAATCGAAGATAATTTTATTATTGTATTTGAATTTTAAATTTTGGGTATAATTTAATGTCAAGTGATCATAACACAGATAGAATATATTTCTAAAATTACAGCCCATTCAAGTTGTAGGTATAGGCTGAATGTATATATAGATCAAAACTTTATTTGGTAACTTTACAATCCACCGCTATTTTATAGACATTCAAATCATATTTTACCCCAGAAGTAGTATTTTCAGCGTCCCAAATTCATTTCCTTTGTTAAAAATCCGAAATGGCTTTTAAACCTAATACCTTACATTCAGTGGAAAAATTATGTGCCCATCCTAAATAAATGTCCGCTGCTCACTGCCCTAGCAAAAATTCCTGGCGCCGTTTCTGTTTTGGACAAAAGTATGCAACAACTGTTTACAACCAAGTTGAATATTACATTTCTTCTTCAAGATCATTATCATTGCCATCTAACGAATCGACCCACGTTTCACACCTAGCTTGCGAAAAGATCGAACCCTCATCAGAATTACAAATCCCATCTAACACCATCGCGAGATGTATGCAAGTGACAGCTCTGTCAGACAACCGAGGTCAAACTAATAACTCACATTCTTGCGACATGATTTGACACTAGCAATCACACGTGCTTGAAGGTACTTGACTTATTAGCGATGGCGGGAAATTGAGGCCATCTAAGCGGGGGTCAGGGTCGCGTCAGGACCCTTCCCCATCCCACTCCACCCTCCGGTCAAGTTAAATTGGTGAAAACTTTGTGTCAGCTGTTTTTGACTAGTTCGGAGTGAGATTTTGGTTTTGCTTTCTGAATGTAGATTGAATTTATAACTGTTCGTATCACGACAAGGAAATGGAATATACAGTAAAGACTCCATTTCCACAAACATTTAAAGTTGTTAAAAGTACTTTCAATGAAGTGGGGTTATTTTATTTAGATTCTCTCCCCCATCTCTCGTGAGATAGTATGGACCCAGTGTTGAATTCAGACTTTCTTGTGCGGGGAAGGGGGGGGGGGCATCGAAATTCCCGGGGTAAAACACATGTCAAGACTATCAAATGTCATGTGTTTTCAAATGAAAAATCGCACTTTATGTTTCAATATCGAAAGGAATTATCCACCAAGTACACATACTGCTTTGGTAATTGCAGGTTATTGCACAAAGTCAATCAATTCTTCTTATTGTACTACAGTTGTTTGGTAAATTTACCTACTCATCAAAAAAATTAAGATATTATTAATTATTATTTGTTCCTACATCATTTAGATAAATCATCTACCTAACTGCTCAAAAAATATTTAAAATACCTATATAATTTTCTAAACCATGGTTAACATTTTTGAAATTTGTATGAAGAAAATTTGGTCCGGGGGGGGGGGGGGTGATGGACCACTTGCGGGAGGGCTTCGCCCCCCCCCCCCCCCACAGGTATACCTGAATTCAACACTCTATAGACCATTTTAAAACTTCGGAAAAAAAACTCGGAAACATTTCCTCTGGTCTTTTGGAGGTAACCTGCGAAATAAAAACGCGCACCCCGACTGGGAATCGAACCCAGATCCTTCGGGTTTCCGGCCCTATGCTTTGCTTTTTTCCTCTGGTCATTGTGACCTCTTTGACAGGAAAGAGAATGAAGAAATTGTATTTCTTGAAGACAAACCATATCTCTATAACCTCTCCATAGGAATTTTTTCTCGAAGCCCAGAAAGCAGAGAAAATGGAATCACCGTAATCTCAAATCCATTAGAACATTAGTCCACATTAAGCCTCTATTTCCAGACCGTCGTATTCGTTTTTCTTCTCCACTTTTCCGACTCTTTATTCTTCTAGCGACGTTGCAACGTCTCTACCTCGCAAAGAGTGCTTTCATCAACATAATAAACCCTGCTTGAACAATTGAAATATGGCGACGCTGTAGGGTTGCGTTGGGTCGAGACAGAAGGGCCGTGAGGTTAGGAGGAATGGATTTAGGGATTCTTAGCCCTTAGGTCATATATTTTCATGAACTCGGCGCCTCCACGAGAGATTCCCATTAAAACATAGAAGCGAACTTCCTTTTCGACTCTCTTGTGGCCCGTTTCAATTTCGACTGAAAATATAAAACTGTCTCGTACGTCTCCGGGATGATTATTGAACTCGATGTAACTACTGATCGAATCCCCCTCCTTCCCCCCTTCTTCCTCCTCCTACTCCTCCCCCTCCTCGCGACAAATGCGCTTACAACGTCAAGATGACACCAGATTAATAAGCAGATATGTTACTGAAACAGCTGAGCCACTATTTAACAATGTGTAAAATGGGAAGATGTACACTCGAACAAATAATAAACGGTACTTTGAAAGAAAAGGATTGTCTGATATAGGTTTTATGACATCATCCCATGAAGTCTATGCTATTACATTATCTAACTCTAGAAGGGGAGCTCTGATTTCTTTGATAAAAACAAGGATTGATTGTCAAGGAACCTGACCAGCAGCCAATCCGATTAGTGCAAAGTACCGTTTTTAATTAGTTTGAGTGTACCTGTCATAATACATGTATGGGATACCAGATATTAAAAGTTTTACTCGGAACTGACAAGAATCTATTTTTTCCCGCAACAATTTAAGTGAAGAAAACAGATTTAAAAGGATTAGGATTAGGGATAGGATAGGATAGAATAGATTAGGGATTAGGATTAGGATTAGGGATGGAAATTGCATAGATTATATTAAAAAATCCAGACAACTTTTGATGTTTGGTTAAATTTTGAGGTTAGTATCACTCAGAGGTTGTTTAGACTGTTTATTGCAGACTTGCGATATCTGTAAATGGAATTAAATTATGGGCTTGAATTAATTACATTCCAACATGATGTGCAAAGTGAATGTATTATGCATTATTCAATGTTATTATCTAAGCTGGCGCCATTACGAATCGTTCAACTCGAAGATATTCCTGGTGTGAAGTTGCTTTGTTCTTACATGGAGTAAAATATTTAAAAGTAGCATAATTTGTGTGAAACAAATTGCTCCAATCTTCTTTTCCACCACAACATCGTATTACGTCGTTCTTGAGGAACTTGGCTTATTGAGGAATGAATAAGTAAAAAGAAATCTGCACAGAGAACAATTCCGTGTCTTGTGCTGGAGACACGAAGAACAATTCCGTGTCTTGTGAGGGAAACACGGAGAACAATTCCGTGTCTTGTGCTGGAGACACGGAGAACAATTCCGTGTCTTGTGCTGGAGACACGGAGAACAATTCCGTGTCTTGTGCTGGAGACACGGAGAACAATTCCGTGTCTTGTGCTGGAGACACGGAGAACAATTCCGTGTCTTGTGCTGGAGACACGAAGAACAATTCCGTGTCTTGTGCTGGAGACACGGAGAACAATTCCGTGTCTTGTGAGGGAAACACGGAGAACAATTCCGTGTCTTGTGAGGGAAACACGGAGAACAATTCCGTGTCTTGTGCTGGAGACACGGAGAACAATTCCGTGTCTTGTGCTGGAGACACGGAGAACAATTCCATGTCTTGTGCTGGATTCACGGAGAACAATTCCGTGTCTTGTGCTGGAGACACGGAGAACAATTCCGTGTCTTGTGTTGGAGACACGGAGAACAATTCCGTGTCTTGTGCTGGAGACACGGAGAACAATTCCGTGTCTTGTGAGGGAAACACGGAGAACAATGCCGCGAGGTAAGAAGAACAATGCACAGTCTCGCGAGACTGGAGGCCCAAAGCCATGTCCTACGAAGAAAGCAGATTTCTGACAGATTTTCCACATTCAAATCGACCAGTTAACGCGGCTTCTTGTAAAGAGAGAACTTGAAGTACGCAGCTAACTTTAGTTGGGTGAGAACCACAAACCTCTGTGGTTGGGAGAGACAAGTAAACTTCGCCTCAATTTTATACCGCAGCTAAAGTCTTAATACTAACAAGGGCCAAGCTAAGATGTAATCAAACTAGCTTGTCATTTGCTTGGCATGACAAGGTATTCTGTCTTTCTTTCATGCCTTGCTTCAAGCCAAGGTCACTGGGCTTGTCAAGTAAGTTTGTCATGCAAGATTGATGTTGTTGTGGGGTCTTAAACAATCCCGAGGCTGGCTATCCACAAAACAACGCCTCTGACAACTTTATTATCTTAAATACACCCAAAAGCATTTATCGTAATTAAAAAATGTGCTTTAATAGTACTGTTATATACCTCTCTCTTATTATACACATTTAGTTAATTTAACTGCTGTCACCGTTTTGTCACCGAATAAATATTGTCCGTCGAATATATTTACTGTTGAACACTTTAAAGATTATAAATTTAATATCTGTGAACGTTCTTAAATTATAGATTGGTAGGTCTTTTATATGTTAAAAGTTTCATACATCTTGATGGTCTGGCGTTTCCCAATGGTTCTTTTATTACGCTCAAAGGGTGAATTTCTAAACATAGTTCTACATCGTGGACCTTATGGCGAGTGAAATACTATGATGACTTGCTTCTGTAGCCAATCATAGCTTCTTAACATTGTTACTCGAGTGTTACGAATAAGATTAATTGGCTCACAAGTGTTTGCAAATTCACAGCAATGTGTCATTTACAATTTACGAATGATCCAGTCACTTGAATGATAAACTGATTAAATGTCAATTAGGTCACAGTCGCAGGTGTGTGAAACCGAGTTATAAATTCACTCAATTACACATTGTATCAGCGAGTTTTGTGGCTTAGGAGTGTTGAATTTATTGCATGTAAACAGGCAACTTGAGGTTTGAGGGAATGAAGTGAAATAATGTCCCTTGAATATTTAAACCACGGACATTAACATTGCGTTAGATTTTATGTCGCATTGCTCTGGACAAATTAGCATCAAGACAACGCGAATTTGTCAGGCCCTTTTCAGAACATTGTTGTCAGTGTGAAAAACTGGTTATATTCATACAACTCTATAAATAGAATTTTCTCCTTAAACTGTATTTCGTTTAAAACACTTGTTTTACTTTCAAAATCCGTTATTTTCAATGTCAAATCTGTCATTGAAATATGTATATTTAGGAGGGAAAGCAGAGTTTGACAACTGGGAAATGGTAGACATACAATTGTATCGGCAACGAGAGCCCATGATTACATATTGTATTTGATTTGAGTTTTGACGTCAGCCGTCCATCGGGAATATTTTTTGCTTAGAAGTACGCATAGTTTTAATATTTTATGCTTTTAAACATCCTGCGTTTAACTAAATTCCCTATTGTGTTGAAATCGCACTGATGTATCTACATATAAAAACTACATTTCGCATTACATGAAAAATGGAGAAAGATCAACATTTTATCTGTTTGACTTTTAAACAACACTAGCTCAAATTAACTACGAGATCACTTAATGCTGCAGCAACAAACTTCATTATCTTTTGCCAGAGTTAGCGTATCAAACAACTCAGTAAAGCACACTAATAATAACATTAAAGACCTTTTAAATAGCTTTAAAAGTATTTTCTAAACCTGTTACCACACTGAACTGATGGCACAATTAAAATTCTAATCAGTTTATTCCTATCAGTGTCGACACCCTTTTATATTCTCGCCGACGTGATTTCTGAGATAATTTGCATCTTTGTTCTGCTGCACGCATCCTGAGCATGCAATCTCGCGACAGAAATAGCAGCAGCTTTAGTTATGCTTCTCGGTCATGCTATGTTAAACGATTTATAAAGCCCGCGTCGCGAGACCTCGGATGCTACCTGCTGTCACCGAGATGACGTCACTTCCGGCTGTTGAGATGACGTCATCAATCTTGCTTGTTTAGCAGTTATTGGAAGATGTCAGTGTGGGGGGGGGGGGGGATTGACATGTCAATATCGTCGAGCTTTTAGCGTGATGATTTGCCAGGATGTTTTTTTAGAATATTTTTCCCACGGCGTGAAGATGAAGGATCATTAAGAAAAATATCATAATTCCGACATCTATTATTTCTATTATTATAACCTCACGCAGCAAGATAACACAACTTTCTAGCTTCCTAAAAAGCTCATCAAAATACTTGAATATAATGTGATGTGCTTTCTTGCAAAATTCACAATCTTGTAAAGACTTCCTACAAACATTTACAAAACATTTTATTCCTTATCTCATTTCTTTTATCTTCCTCTTGTAGCCCCATTGATGTCACACCACTGCCGCAATGTGTAAGTGATGACCCACATTCAACGACCCTTCTTCTATCAATATAGGTCATCATTGCGTACCATCAATTAGAACCATCAATTAGTCTGGAACATTTCTCACACTTTCAATTAATATCCAGGTAACCGATTGACCCGTTTCGCTAGACTTGGCCGAAATGATTTGAATGAACCCGAAAGTCGTCTCTACATAATTTTCTCTCTTGAAGCAGTCTCCATCCTCTCATTGCCGTCTTGTTAACATACTGCGCGATGGGGACTCATAAATAATTTTAACTTTTGTAATATATTAGAGAAATGCCTGCTTTTAGACTCTTGCTAGAATTTCACGTGGCAAGATATTAGAATATTTTACTTTGTGAACCTCTAAGAAAAAGATTTTGAAATCATCTTTGTGACAAATCTTTCTGGGACTCTGATAAGACATAAATGGCCAAAGTAAATGTAACGGATTGGCTGCTGGTCAGGCTCCTAGACTATCAATCCTTGTTATTATCAATGAAATAAGAACTCACCTACTAGAGTTAGATGACGAGTTAACATAGACTTCATCAGATGATGTCATCAAATCTTAATCAGTCAATTCGTTTCTGTCGAACACCGTTTTTACTTTGATCTTGTGTGCACTCAAGCTTTTGTAGAGTAAGATTAAATTGGTTGTTATCCTTTAAAAACTTGTAAGGTTTTAGGAACATCTCCCACACGATAGTGCATATTTCACATTTGCGAAATTGTCTGTTGACTGTAGGTATTTAGAAACTGCAATGATATAATTAATTAAATTAAGGAATTAAATGTACCCGCCCAATAATGACAGATTTGTTCAGATTAAAAACAAATGTTTATTTGTCGTCTTTCCAAATGTTTTAACAACACACGAGTAATGATTATTGATTCATGTACAACTTCTTCTTTCTTTTACGATGTGCTCTTATTGCTTTTGTTTAAAGTTATAGTTTGGTTAGTTCATGATGCTCAGTAATATGGCTGATTTCTCCATAGACTAGCTTTTGGCTATTTGGGATAGTTTCTGATGTATGTAAATAAATGTAATGTTGTAATTATTATGCAACAAAAATAAACTAAAAAGTTGAAAATATGCTGTACCTTTGATATTTCGATCCAACTCATTAGAATTATCTTACTAAAGTAGCACGATGCACTTTATTCGTTAAGCAAAACATTTGCAAAAATATTTTAAAAAATTAACTATTTTTCAATCAGTCTCATTACTGTTCTAGGTAATAATAATTTTTTTAGCACTAACTGATCTCTTAACAGACGGAAATAAAAATACCAACTGAAATAATTTTATTATTTTCATTTTCCGGTAATAAACCTGCAACCCCAAGGCCTGCCAATTTAACTGAATTTGAATTACAAATACTAATTCCAGTGTGGGTGGTAAACGAAAATCTTGTCAGATGTCATAATGTTTAAAGTGCCTGCAATCAAATGATTCTTTGAACTGCACTGAACATATTTCATTCGCTTCCGGTTTATTAGGTGTCTGAAGGAAATGATTACGTTGAAGTCGAGAGAAACTAAAGGCTAATGAACCACAAGGATCCAATATTGAACGCTCATCAAATATTCAAGTGCGGAGAATCAAACTGAAATTTGCCTGTATAAGAGAGAATCAATGCGAATAGGTTTCAATCTTTCTGGATGAGGACAAAGTTATATTTAATATGTGTACCAATTCTTTGGGGTTTTAACTTTACTCTCGCTTAGTAAACTATGAAAAAGTATGTCATCTACAGGCAACAACCGGGGGGGGGGGACTATGTTTTCTATCAACCCACCGACTACTGCCAAGGCTTGCTTTGCGCTCTATCAACCCACCGACTACTGCCAAGGCTCGCTTTGCGCTCTATCAACCCACCGACTACTGCCAAGGCTCGCTTTGCGCTCTATCAACCCACCGACTACTGCCAAGGCTCGCTTTGCGCTCTATCAACCCACCGACTACTGCCAAGGCTCGCTTTGCGCTCTATCAACCCACCGACTACTGCCAAGGCTCGCTTTGCGCTCTATCAACCCACCGACTACTGCCAAGACTCGCTTTGCGCTCTATCAACCCACCGACTACTGCAAGGCTCGCTTTGCGCTCTATCAACCACCGACTACTGACAAGGCTCGCTTTGCGCTCTATCAACCCACCGACTACTGCCAAGGCTCGCTTTGCGCTCTATCACCCCACCGACTACTGCCAAGGCTCGCTTTGCGCTCTATCAACCCACCGACTACTGCCAAGGCTCGCTTTGCGCTCTATCAACCCACCGACTACTGCCAAGGCTCGCTTTGCGCTCTATCAACCCACCGACTACTGCAAGGCTCGCTTTGCGCTCTATCAACCCACCGACTACTGACAAGGCTCGCTTTGCGCTTTATCAACCCACCGACTACTGCCAAGGCTTGCTTTGCGCTCTATCAACCCACCGACTACTGCCAAGGCTCGCTTTGCGCTCTATCAACCCACCGACTACTGCCAAGGCTCGCTTTGCGCTCTATCACCCCTACAAATACGTTGCCTCGGGTGAAAATGTATTTCTACTTCTAAATGAGAATGACATGGATTCATGCATAGTAATATTTGCCGCATTCGCTCAACCAAACTAAAAGCAATCACTCACAGTGTTTATTAATAATACTCCATTTCGATTGTAAAGGACAAAGGGCAATGACACTTGAAATATATCCTAGGCTTATGTGGTGCATGTTTATAGGTTGTTCAAATTTATATTTTGAGGCATACATTGACGAAAGCTTTTAATGTTTCATGTTTATAAATAACAAAACTTTAAAAGCCTTTCCAATCTCTAATATACGACCCAACCGGAACAGCAATTTCTCATAGATAACTAATTTTCGTCCGCCCTCTCTTTTTATCAATATTGTTGTCCATTCCCTATTCGGAAAAAGCAATTTCACATTCCTATATTTTATCATTTGACATTACAGATTGCAATCGGTTCCTTTTGGCATGAAATCTGTGAGTAGAGAAACTAGCTGTGCTATCTGGCAAGGCCTTGAAGTTGAGGATGAAGATTTTAGCCTCCGAGTTAAGATTCAGGGTCGTTTCAGCCCACATGCTTGATGAAGCAGAAGTAATAGTTTTCCAGCATCGTAGACGCTAGCATTATTCACGGGACTGCAAGATGATGTATTTCATTACAGTTAGTTGCAACAACAATGTAATAAAAGTACACACAATTTATTTACATTGAAATTTAGTACTTGAGCCGGATGTAAACGCACAAAAAATATGTTATCTGTTAAATTCGCATCCATCAATCAAGTGAAGGCTTTTCTCTTAAATATCGTAGAAAGATTTTTTGTTGATGTTGATGCATTCACTTTTTATGATAAATTGTTATACGATAATATGAATAATTTACGTTCTTGGTAATGTTGATAAAGAAAACAACAATATATTTTTTTCTGAGAAAACGTATTGAAATGAACAAGCGAACGCAAACTATAGTTTATAGTTCAACATGAGAGTACATTTTTATAATTGCATTTTTAATAAAATATTATGCGCATGGGATGCAAAGGTCTGGATATTATTTACCCACGTGTATCAATGCAACTAATATTACTAGACTTGTGATAGTTGAACGAACTATAGATTAACATATCACATGTAAACTATGCGATAATGTTCAAGAGAAGCGAGATTAATCTTCCCTGAATAACAGCCCGCGCTTTCTGGCTCATTATTTTACCGTCAACCACTGCCTCGCATTTGAACGTATATCGGCTGAGGAAGAGAAATAATTCATTGCCAGCCTGAGTCTATGAAATATTACTTAGGATACGCCGCCTCACAACAATAGTATACAAAACCCTGCATAAAGTCTTTTTAGAGTCAAATAACTTACCACCCACAATGGAAACCTTGAAAATTCCCCTTGTTGTCTACAAAACACAGCCACAAACAATAACCGTTGAATTGTGTCAAAACGATATGATGAAAAATTGATATGATGTATGGCAAAAAAATTAGGTCAAAAGTTACTGGCACAATAATCTCGGATCGTTTCCACGAAAATATCGGAAGCTATGACGATGGATGAGATTTTGTTGGTTTAGTGAATAACGATTTATTTTTAACGCTTTGTACGTCATTTATCACCTTGATGTTGAACAAAAAGAAAATTTGTGAAAAAGGTTGGGTGATGCTAAGTTGGTTAAAAAAATATCCGACCGTTAAATTATGGATTACTCTTTGCCGCTTTGGTAAGTTATGAAATTAACTCTGATTTTCTGATTAATGGTGTTTCTTTACATCAAAATAACCCACTTTTAAAGTAAATTAATCTTTCGTTTCTTGTTTCTGTCCGGTGTTTCCGCTAAGTGGTTTGGACATTTATTTTATAATATCCATTACTGATTGCAGGAAATATACCAGGCTATTTTTTCTAATTCAAACATTGCTTTTTGATTAGTTACGCTATACTTGTAGATTGAAAAACAAACATATAATTTCAATTACATTTTTAATATCCATCGATTTAAAACCTCTACTTTTATATTAAGCTTGCCATTTCATTTCTTATAAACGAACACTAACGTAGATCTAATTTAATGTTTTTTAAACACTTGTGATCTCGTCTAGTAAGCTGCTTAATACAACTTTGAAAGCACTTACTGTAAAATATCGTGATACAAAAATGATTTCAAAGAGATTATGTACTTGTCAGGTGAAATGTATTTGAATTTTTAGAACATTTATTCCAAAATGTGGATTTTTTATGAAGATAAGCCTAATCACTATGGCATCCTGTAACCAGCGCCAAGTTCTACCCATGTGTCTTTGCGTGAAGAATCTAGGTTAAGCGCAAATGTGAACCAAGCTCGCGCAACGGAGATTCAAACGCATAAATCTGCGTACAAAAGTAATATTATTTTATAGCCCTCCAGTGGAGAAGAACGCGAAATAGCAACAGAATCGTTTCTATTGGTCGACTCCGTATCGATGAATATCGAAATATCGTCACCAAAAGTATCGAGAATATATCGAGATATTTGGAACGAGTTTTTTCAAGAAACCAAAACACTTGAAGCAAAACATCCGACGAAGAGAAGAAAGTTGTTTTATTGAAAAAAACGGAATCGTGTGAATGCATATCATTAATATACTGAATATATTTCTAGCATTCTATGTTATTTTCAAATATTAATGTACAACTAAGTCAGCAAAATGCATAAGCCTTTGTTTTAAATGAATATTTTAAAAGTTTTAGTAACTTTTTGTGACACTGTCTATGCATATATTGTCAAGACAATAACATCGATATTTTCTTTGCTCGATGATATAAGAAAACTGTGTTTTTCCCACTGCTCTCAAAAGAACCTTTTAAAAACAACCGTTTACACGTTTCATACCATAAAACTAAAACATCTATGAACCAATTTCAGTCTAGGCGTTCTAGTGTGGGTTTTAAGAATCCCATTGGGCTTTTTTTAGTGTCTTTTCCTCTATCTAGTAAGTTCCCACAAACAGGCGTCTGTTTCAAGTAAATTCTGTTAGTGTATGACGTCAGGCGTCGGGATGCTTCGTTAGATCGACGCATACGATGCGTGGAGACTATTGATGGGATTACCGGGGCACGAACCGAGGACGCTTACGTCAGAGCATGATCTTATTTAACTACAATGTCAATAGGTTTTAACGAACATTCGGTTATACCGTGGGTCGGCTACCTGCGGCTCCGGAGCCGCATGCGGTTCCTTGGTGGTTCTTGAAAGATCTAGAATAGAAAAATTTGAAAATTCGAAAAAAACGCCCTGCGGGGCAACAATTGGAAGGTTATTGATTCAGTTTGTTTTTTAGAGTCCCAGAAACACATTTAAATTGTTGCAAGTTTAAGAAAACGCCCTGCGGGGTAACAATTGGAAGGTTACTTGATTCAATTTGCTCATTTTTGAGTCCCGAATCACTTTTAAATTGTTGACATTCTTAAAAAATCGTCCTGCGGGACAAAAACTGGGGGTCTTGTCAAAATAGCAACATAAACTAGTAATACCATTTATTAATTTCAGTGTTTTATATTTGATTGCCTCTACTGCGGCTCCCATTATTATCATATTTATTAATTTCTGGGAAATTGGATACATCACCAAAAAAGGTGGTCGACTTCTGGGTTATACTGTTGTCATTTTCAAGGATGATAGAACGAAAAAGTATGGGAATATTGTACCTACTATAGTAAAAAAAAACATCCATGTTAATACTGAAACTCGTAAAATGTTGGTTCTTGTCTACTTGCAAAACATGCTACATAACGACATATTTCCAGTTCGAACTTTGTCAGTTCGAATGTGCACATGTTCTTTTTTTCCCTGTATGATTTAATCCCGAAATGGCATGAGCTTGAATTTCACCAGAGACCGCTGTTAAATTATTGACATTTTGTCAATTATTGATTGAATTTGTAACAAATATCTTGCTCTATTCCGAAGGCGTAATGCAAAATACATTGAATGTGTGTTTAACACAATATCCTGACAGTATTTTTGATGTATACAAAACACATCAAACATTTCGTTTTGTCTTGAAACAGCTGAATTCCAACATTAGTGGATTTTATCGTAGGCCGTGTACTATTCCTTTGTTCAGTAGGTATAGCCATAAAGTGAATAGCCAATATCGTGTTGCGTATTACCCTAGAGTATAGAACTTAAGGGTAATACTACATTGGGAGGTCTAGGGTGGGGGGGGGGGGGGTCATCCCCAGCCAGGTCTAGTACAATATTGCATTTCACAAATTGTTCGTACCTTTTTCTAAACTTTTTATTGTGTTACGAAATTTATTTACGTAGATAAAAGTGACTTACTTGGTGCAGGTATCAACATTGTTAAAATGTTTATACGTTTTTATATTTAATTTTCATCTGTGATTTAATATGGGTGAATGATGGGATGAAGCTGCGTTATTAAACTGCTAAAGAAAATGTACTGAAAAACGAAATGCAAAAATAAATATAATGCAATGTGAAATAAATAAATAGATTGTAAAAAACATTGGTTTGGTGATACAAATTAATTATGTAAATTAATACATGGAATTTTAATGCCTTCTACACGAGCAGACAATTATTTTGGTCCAAAACAATTAAAATTACGATAATATGTTGAAAATCACTGGAAACAGTGGATTTATTTTATTTCAGCAATTTCTCTGTGCCTATGGCAGAACAAACTCAATGCTAATGCCTGGAGTGTCATGTTGAGCTGCTCTTATTGCAGAGAACAAATTAACTACCTACATATTACGTGATGAGTTTGGTCAATAAAGTTCAAGTGACATTATTAATGAATCTGTGCTTTTGATGAGCTTAATTGTTTGCTTTTCATTGGTACACAGTACAAGAGAACGAAATTAAATACCGTTCCATTACGAGTAATTACACTAAAATATGTAATTAATTGCTTCAAGTACTCGTTCATTTCCGTGAATAGCTCTTGTGTCACGATTCTGTTTAATAATATAAATGTTATAATGAACTAGTTACATTCTATGAAGCCACAAGAGTATAATATTTGCTGTGAAAAAAATACCAATAGTATCTCTTTCAGTTTAAATTATTTAAATTTTGTGTCAAATTGTTTCAATTGAGACAGTCTAGTGCATATTCAAAACCACGCAGAATGCGTATGTATGCGGCATCAACTAATATCTTTGAAGCTTCTCGCACGATGTTAAATATTATGTAGGTATGTAGGTACTACACTTGACTTGGCAAAAGAAAAAGTGATCTGTGAAATGGTCGGAAGAAATTAAGATTAGACATTTTTAATGCAGGTTCAATGAAAATATTCAACTTCGAATATTTTTATTTTAAATATGTACTCGTACACTTGTCTGATACTCGGTATAAGTATTTGCGGATTCAATTACCTTTTTATACTTTTCCTTAGAAGCATTCAAAATCTTCACAATAAAAGTATATATCCTCTGCACCAATCTACATTTTAAGACATTCAGAAACCAACCGAATTTAAAATTTTATACTTGAAGGAGAATATCGTAACTAGCATATTATAAAAGTTCAAGTCGTATTCTATCACATCCGACTTTTCTATTTTGTTTTATGGTTTGAATTTATGCTCGTGCTTTAATAAAAACGGAATGAATGTGCAGAAAGGGGCGTTACAATGCGTTTTAATTTATTTGGTCAGCACCGATGTTCTCTCCCCAACCGACACAGGGCTCTATTCAGAGTTACAGAGTTATATAGAAGTGCAGGTCGACATAAAAGACTAGACTTCTATCTGCCCACATTCTTTGCGCTCTTTACATCTTACAAATAGTACATTGGTATGTTGTAATATAATTAAATTACTAGAAAATTGCGGTTAGTGGATGAATTGTGCAAATGTCTGAATTTATAGTGGTGTATGTACTACTGAGCTAAGTCGTTACAATACGCCACAGAAATAGGGTTGTAACCCTGATACCTCGTTTAAATCTCTCTGTTAAAACGTGGATCAATGTCTTCAATGAAGGCCCAAGATCAAGATATTCTGTGACAATTTAAAACGTTACATGACATTTAAGTGAAAAAATATCATAAATTGAAACATATAAAAAGTAAGAACTCCATTCATAGTTTGCACGTGACATCATCTCATTGTTGGCGACCATCTTGATGGCACAATTCAGAATGGCATGTGCTTCTGTGCTTTTTGGCGATGTTTGATATAGTTTGATTGGTTACCTGGGCAATTGTAGGCCTCGGAGAAATCTTTAGTACGAAGAGAAATCTTTCACAATTCAATAATGCATCGATTCACCTCTACTTCAAGTTAAACCTGACCCGTCAAAGAGCCAACATAATGTCCGACCTCGGAGGAAAACTTAAATTTGTAACATTGCTGATATAAAACAAAATAAGTTTGTGCAAGCTATGAATTAGACTTGATGAATTTCCTTTAAAATGTTATATTTGTAAGTTAAAAGTTTTCTTCAAGTAGATCTTGAGTATTGATACTACAACTCAGTTTTAACAGATCGGCTACTTAAAAAGATGATTACAAAATGTTATTTGTCCGTTTTTAGGTTTTCTGACTATAAGCATATCACTTAAGACGGCTGGGTAGTGAGTTTGACCACGAAGAGTTTTTTAATCGATTTTTATCAATATCTTTTACCAATGTAAATGTTAACAAAATAAGGCTTTGTACGAGTATTCAGAACAGTTCAATGAAGATAATTCCATATCTTCTAATGGTTTATTAGATTTACTTTGTCCCACAGATGTTTAGTGCCCGAAAATTAGTAAAATTATGGCACTAAACATCTGTTGGACAAACTAAAACTAATAACTTAGGCAAACTATGAAATTATTTTCATTGAACTGTTCTGAATACTAGTACAAAGCCCTATTTTGTTAACAATTACATTGGTAAAAGATATTGATAAAAATCGATTAAAAAACTCTTCAAGGCCACGCTCACTACACAGCCGTCTTAAATCTCCAGTTCAAGTCAACTTTCATGAACCGTTTGCTTACAAAATTACCAGCGTTGTAGCTGTGAAAGTGAAGATCGACCCGGTAAGGAAGGAATCTCGTTAACTGGAATCCACACTGGCGCTATGGGCCCCCTGTGCCTGATTGAGGACGCAATGGTCACTGTTGCCATGGTGAGGGGGTGTCAAGAACTGGGTCAACTTTTGAAGGAAGTTTCTTGGGTGGAAACCACTTAAGCCTCCTTGTTAAGTCGAAGACGTTTCGCTTCCTGTGACCAGGATTTATCCTTGGTATATGTGTATATATATCACTTGACCCACCGGACATTAGGGGAGGTAGATAAGAAGGGTGATCAATTTTACGAAATACATTAGTGTTCCACTTGATCAAGATAACTAATCTGTTGCTAATAATATCGTTCCAAATTTAATTAATTTCAACCAACTAAAAAAATACAAAAAGTAAATTGATTCAACTAACAAATTTCTGGTGAACTATGAATACAAACGTATCAATACCAACTGAACAATTGCCTCAAAACTGAACGAGTAATTTGAATTGCAAATATCTCAAAATGTTAATTTTCAATGCCTATGTAACTTTTTCTCAGAAGTGGCTGGCCCAATTGAATTCAAATTTCTACAGTACGTGAATATACATATTTTCTATTATACATTACAGGCTTTTGTAAATCCTTCAATAATTAAAGTTTTTAAAACACATATAAAACACGAAAATACAATTTCTTTTGGAACAACGTTTAAAAACATTTTACTTAACAAATATGATAAAAACGCTGTGACACAATCTAAGTAAGACCTTAGATAACATACACAATAAATCTGAACAAGATTGGACGAACCAGTTACCAGGAAAAGGTAGGTACGTGAAGTTTGCAAATTTAACATGACATCATAGGCGGACAGCAAGGAAGGTGGGCGGCCGGTCTGAAATCTGCGTCCCCTTAAGGCAAATATGTATAACGAAATATCACATAATATAATATTTGGAGTGTAGGTAGACAAAAACATTAAGCTGAGTACTTAAAAGCCAGAGCTTGATGATGTGATTTATTTTTACTTTGTTGTTTGTTTTGTTGGCTCAGAATACCTGCGGCCTTTTTCGACAGTGTTTTTCACCAGGGCCAGAATCGAAATAAGTGTTATCTCATAAAACGTATTATCTTTCGTATACTATCTTTCACTTAACGTGGTGTTTTAGGTCGTTATTAAATCATAAGACAATGTATTAGCAGATTATACTTTAATTGAATCTAGTCCTTGAATATAGCTTGAGAAACGACACTTCTTAGGTCCAATACCACAAATTACGCAGAAATATTAAAACCTAATTTATTCATCCTCAACTGGAAACGTAACACCAGACTTGATTATTGATTAATAGCATCTCGTGTCATTGTTTGAGTTTGTCATACGAGATCGTCAAGTTGTCATGTCAGCCACTATATTCGTTATCTTCGGTTCAGTTTAGCGGAAACATCAAAGTTGAGGAGGATCGATGAGACGAACAGTGAAAATGATATTCGGAGGTGAATGACAATAAAATCACAAGAGAATTCCAGACGGCTGCTTTTTCAAAAGAGTTTTCATTAAAACAGTACTCGTATAAAGCGTCAAGGTTTTTCCGTTGCTTTCCAAAACACAAAGAGAACTTTTGCAGTGAATAAAGTTTGGTTTATTGAGAATTTATTCGGAAATTTATTGTAAGTTGAATCCCTTGTGACAAAGTACTAGGTACGTTACAATAGTTGTCCGTTTTTCTTCAAACACAATACCATTTTGTCTCATTTCTACATCAAAATCTCTTGAGATAACTACATTTATTTTACAAATTCATTCTCTCATTCGGTTCTTCATGGAAGCACACATAGGTGAAAGGTCTGAAAGAGCACTATTGTCTACCTATCGACATGTAAGGCAGACGACTTGTTGTCACATAGTACATTACAACCGACGGCTGCGAAAGCTCTCTGTGGCTCTAGACGTGTCTACCGTGGGTGTCAAACTGACACTTTGTCACATGATCGATGACGTAGAAGCGCCACGGCGCCACTGAAGATAAAAGACAGTTTGGTTTCTTTTCTCTTAGTCTGGTTTACACTATAAAGTATTTAAAGGTGTAGGCATGGAAATAATATGGTCCGGAGATGGCGTGAACTATTTGTGTCTGGAAATGAAATATTGCTCGGAGGAAATTGTATAGTTGATTTTTATTCAGAAGGACGAAGACGATCTGGTACTTGCTACTGCTCTTCCTAAGAACAAGATTTATTAAACAGATATTAATTATAATTGAACGTGATACGAAACTTAATACCTTTCAAATACATAAGTTAGTTCGTTGGTGTACTAGACGAACATATTTTACAGTATTTCAATTAACGCTAGCTTTAAAGTTTATTGCAGATGTTAATGAAGTACATTTTACGTTTTAGTAACATAAATGAATGTGGATTTACTTAAATCTGACAGTTAAAGGAATTTGCGATGGATATGGGTTAAGTATCATAAACACCATTGGTATCATTTCCGAATATCTGATTTTCTTGAAGTTTGCTTGTCTCTTCCTTTTGAATTACAGGTCAAACAAAGTAACGGATCAGGTCAATTCTTTCACACAAGATTCGCATTACTTTTGTGTTCCTTTACCCATTGATTTCTAGCAAGATCAGCTCATTGGTGTCACCGCGAAATTGATTTAAGTAGTTTAGCAGGTAAATATCGTAGCAACGAAATCTTTTACGAAATGTCTATAAAATACCTATGTACCTACACTCAAACCAATAAAAATCGGTACACGAAAAGAAAAGGATTGGCTGATTAAGGTTTGATGGCATCATCCCATGAAGGTTGTGTTAACGCATCATCTACCTCTAGTAGGTGAGCTCTTATTTCATTGATAATAACAAGGATTGATTGTCAAGAAACCTTACCAGCAGCCAATCCTTTTCTTTTCGAGTATCAATTTTTATTGGTTTGAGTGTACCTACCTTGATCACTTGATTACTGCAAATGATCGGTTCTGAGTTACCTCCAGAATATATAGATTGTTTCCAAAAAGTGCAAAGAAAATCAGATTAAAGGGTTGTAATTTAATATTTATTGGTGATTCATTTTATGGTTTAATTGACTTGTATGCTTTCTGTGAAGGGAATTTCAGTTCGATTTGTTGCACTTTTCGGTGCTCGCTTATCAACGCGTTACACTGAGCGTTTTCCTGATTGACAAACAAACACAAGACACTCCACCATGTAAAACTATTAAAATCCATGTTGAGCAAATACTTCACTGCCAGAACAGGAAATTCATTCGAATCTTGCTGTCAGCGTTTTAAGCACGAAGTTTATGTTACAACTCGATTTCTTTGTTTTAAGGAAGTCTGTACATTTGTAGACGTTAAACTACAATGGTTACATCCTGCTTCAGGATATTCCTTTAATATGTCAGTTCAATTTCATTTTCAAAATCTATTCAACCCAAAAACAATTCCTATGAACTTCTATTACATCTACCCTCTGATGTAGATCCACCACTTCCCACACAACCCCCACAAACTCAGATATTTCTAAAATGTCATAATATAATATGTGACTTTGGCGGGTCTATTCTATGAGTAATATTATGCATAACTCTTCAACTTTGCATGATAATGCGGGGTTCAAAGTCCTTCCCTCGGAGGCCCCTGAAGGGGAGGACGTCGATGGTTGTTCGTCGACGGACGTGTCGGAATCTCGTCTATGCGGATTACGTCAAACTCATGATCGTGACTAGAAAAAAAAATTGTTTTCATTCTTATGACTGTTCATAGCAATTTAAACCCTTCGGTCATTTTATGAACTCTTCGGGAACGGTAGTTAAGGGTTATTGACATAGAAGATACCATGCCCTATCAGTCATGTGCAGAGGATAACAATAATACAATGTTCCGTGAAATAGTTCCGCACAACATTTGGTGGCATATTTGGGATTTCGAAATAATCGTTTTTACGCTTTAGGCCCGGTCTTTCAATACTCTGCTAAAGTCTCAATTAGCTCTTAACAGTTAGTTAGTAGTCATTTTAGGAATGTCATTGGTTGTTGCCATGACAATACAGTCCTAATCAACCGTTTAAAAGTTAGCAGAGTATTGAAAGACTGGCCCTTAGAGTGTCATCAGCGCTCGGTTGTTGGAGCTCAGTTAGAGGGTTAAAATATTCTGTATGTGGATGATCTCTGATAGTATACTGGATCAGTCTGATATGAATATTCGTTGACATTTATTTTTAGTATATTTCTTTGTATTCTCTCAATCGGGAACGATTTCGCGACCAACCCCTTAAACAAATTATTGACACATTTTAGAACAGTGTATCTCAATAATGTGCTAATGGTTGTTACTCTGCAGTACATTTTTATAAGGCACTTAGCAAGGAAATATAATAGGCGATAATCACCAAAAGCAAGTTATAGGTCACGCAATACGAGCAATTAAAAGTGACTCCAACAAGCAGAAAAATCTATCGCGTTTGCACCACTTATCGAGTTGCTGTATTTTACTAAGTACTTTAGTACTAAGTAAAGTACTAAGTACTAAGTAAGTTTACTACTTGAAGTAATTTACTACTTCATGCTATTTTAAAACTTTTATAGAACCTTTGGTCCAGAAGGAAACTTAACTTCTACGAACACTTGGCACAGCGAAAATTGATCGTTGAATTAATCTGATTGACTGAAAAATGTTAGATCGCACCATCAGAAGTCAGTCCAAGCGATCTCCTTGTCTCTCTCTAGTAAGTGACCTCACATTTAAATGATAATAACAAGCTTTGATTGACACATGACCAGAAATCATTCAAATTTGTTCACAGGTCAATTTTTGTTGTGCCGAGTGTACCTAAACAATAGCCGTGCGAAAATTGGAAAGAACTTTTAAAAGAGTATATTAATTTCCTAACAAACATAGAATTAATTAGACGAATGCCCGGTAGAGTAAGAACTTCATCATCTTCTTATGGAATATCGTTTGTTTTCCGTTCATGTCAGAAATAAATTACATGGTTTATATGTTCTGGCCATTCATGTCTGTTAGTTGAGCTGAATTTCTAGAGCTTCGGGTTCGAATCCAGGCGGAGAAGAGGTTCTTGTAATCCAGTTCCGGCCTCTCTATTAATCAGACAGAAACTTCCGGCTAACAATTTCACGGAGATTCATGATTCAACTTTGTTGATGTTAGTTTAATACTGAGGAAAAGGGTACATGATTTGAGCTACTTTTGAGGAAGCAAGAAGAGAACCAAAATTACTTTATTAAATGTAGAATAGTGTCAATAATGTCTTCCCGCATTTTTTAATTAATCGGTCTTGATTGGTGAACACAGTTAATTTATAAGCAAAAAGAATTGCTCGTGAAATAATTTAAAAATTACATTTTGGTGGTAAAAGGCAGAGTTTATTATCACCGATTGTAATAATTGTTAATCGTGAATTCATTATTACAGCAAAATGGTTCTGAAACCAAATACCAAATACTGTGTAGGGCCGGTTTAATGACTTTCCGATATCTATGTGTCTAGGTAAATGTGGTTGGTTGGACATTCACTAGTTATCGTAAAAGTCATCACTGTTATTTGCTGATGCTGACTTTATCATATCTACATGTTCACACATAATTTAGGCTCGTCATTAGTTAATTGGTTTTACCAAAATGTAAAATGTAAACTGAAATCTGATCTAGATAGTAGGGATGGTTTTAAAATGTGTCAAAATCGGTATTGTCTGTGAATCGTTCTGCAGCCTTCCAACTGTGCGGCTGCGAATCAGGCAAGGGCGTTTGGCACGGATACAAATGGTCAAAGATGGCGAAACAAGGGTCAGTGGGTCAACACCGCACATTATCATCCGCACTACAATACGTGACGATATGCATCGGCTATTCCCAGGGACATAGAAGTTTTACAGCGATGGAGAAACATTTTTGATTCGAAGAAGCGACGTGATTGCTGAGGCTGAACAGGGAATTGATTGTGTTTATAATTTTTGGGGGATAATGAAAAAGAAATAAACTGGAACTAAATTGAATTGTCTAAAAGTTCGAAGGCATTCCATTGATCAATCCTAAAACGGTCAAATGATCGTAATTTAAAAATATAATTAATTAGTGTATTTTCGTAGTAATTGACTGAGTAAAATAATGCAATCAATAAAAAAACGTAATGATGTCGAAACTAAGTTAAAACTTCATACGTTTTTTTATACATTTTATATTTCTGGAGTTTGTTAAGAACAGAATTCCAACAGTTTTAATCTACTGCAATAACTTTTGGCTCCAACGGAAATTATTCGACAAGTCGAGAGATTCGGAAATTAAAAGTTCAAATCAATTGAAGTAAATATCGACCTTAGGTTTCACATCGAGTTTGCTAGTCAAGATAAATCAAAATTTGATTTATAGCTCTTTCAGAATCTATTTACATTATAATAAAACTGCTTAATCGACTATGGTGGGTGACAAATAGTTTTCCGCTTAAAAGTAGTTCATGGTTTCGACATGCTTCGACAACATCTACCGTACGTTGTGACAAGTTTCGACATGCTCTACCGTACGTTATGACAAGTTTCGACATTGTCTACCGTACGTTATGACAAGTTTCGACATTGTCTACCGTACGTTATGACAAGTTTCGGCATGGTCTACCGTACGTTATGACAACTTTCGACATGGTCCACCGTACGTTACGACAAGTTTCGACATGGTCAACCGTACTTTATGACAAGTTTCGACATGGCCTACCGTACGTTATGACAAGTTTCGGCATGGTCTACCGTACGTTATGACAAGTTTCGACATGGTCACCCGTACGTTATGACAAGTTTCTACATGCTCTACCGTACGTTATGACCAGTTTCGCATTGTTATCACGTACATAATGACAAGTTGAACTTGTTGTCGTGTAGATTATGACAAGTTTCGACATGATCTACCGTATGTTATGACAAATTTCGACATGGCCTACCGTACGTTATGACAAGTTTCGCATTGTTATCACGTACATTATGACAAGTTGAACTTGTTGTCGTGTAGATTATGACAAGTTTCGACATGATCTACCGTACGTTATGACACCTTTCGACATGGTCTACCGTACGTTATGACAAGTTTCGACATTGTTATCACGTACGTTATGCCAAGTAGAACTTGATGTCGTGTCGATTATGACAAGTTTCGACATGATCTCGTGTGTGTATATGAGTGACAAGAGTTAATAAGGTTGCAGCTAATATCTGGATGTAATAAAGCTCCTCATGAGAAGTCGAACTGTCAGTCTGTCTTATGATATGACGTAAGAGTTTAGACTTCGTGTTAGAAAAGTACAGGATAATTTCCTGTCTATCAATTACCTTTCAATGTTACCGTCATAATTTCATAAACTTTTATAATTATCCGTAATTGATTTTACGTGGTTTCGAAATTCGTCTAAATTTAAAACGCCGCTCCAAAATTGTTCATGCAAGATACAAAAATTTGCTAAAACAAGTAATTAACTTGACACTAGTCATTCTGGAATGTCATTGGTTGTTGCCATGACAATATAGTCCTGTATTGAAAGACTGGCCCTTTGGGAATTTTTACTACAGTGGCTTAACTCTGAAACCACAGAAGATTAAAATATGAAAACATTATTCTAAGAAAATGTTATTGAGCGAGCGTAGCGAGCGTCACCTTGGTACTCTTATGGTACTTTCTCTGTGTGGTTGTTTATTTGTTTATATTTTGTTTTTTTGTTTGTTTTTTTGTGTTCACTGCCCAGGTCAAACCGCACAACCAATCGATCTGAAATTTTGCACACATACAAAAGTAATCTATGCGGTCCCTGGGATTGTTTTTGAACGGGGTCCTGTGATTGGTTCAAATTTAAAAAAAAGTATCTTTCGATGGGTTGTTTCGATCAATTTGAAATTTTGACAAGTCATTACGACCAATATTGCGCCCAATCTTACAAAGTTTCAGCCAAATCCTACCAAAAAATTTAAAATTTAAAACCATATTTCCAGTGATTTTTAACATTTAAACTAGAACCGTTAGACTTCTTCTTCTTCTTCTTCTGTTAGCTAGGAGATTCCTCCTGTTGCTCGGCCTCTTCTTCTTTTCTCCTCTAGGACTAGGATTGCCAGCTATCTGCCCATCTCTTGAGCGGTCGTCCTGGTAGTCTTCTCCCCGAAGGTCGTCCCTGTTTACAAATGCGGGCAAGTCGCTCATCTCCCATCCTCTCCACATGGCTGTTCCATTCCTTCTTCCTGATCTTATTCCATTCCACCACGTCTTGAACGCCACATTGCTCCCTAATATCATCACTTCTTTGACAGTCCAGAAGCGTGACTCCTGCTATGGATCTTAGAACTCTCATCTCGACAGTCCTAGCCTTTTGCTTTGTTTTTGCTGTCTCCGCTCTGGTTTCGGCTGCGTATGTCAAGACCGGACGCACCATCACTTTATAAATTCTGCTCTTGCATTCTCTACGCATGTACTTATTCCTCCAAATAGTGCTTCTCAGATATCCCGCTACCTGCGCCGCTTTCATTGATTGCTGCTGAACTTCACGAAGTAAGTCTCTGCTGCTTGTTATATCTACACCTAGATATTTGAAAGACATAACTTGCTCGACTATACTCCCATCAATTTCCAATTTACACCTAACTGGCGTCTTGCTTATTACCATTGTTTTGGTCTTTTCAACAGATATTTCCATGTTATATGTTTTTCCAGTTATATTAAATTGATGAAGTAATCGCTGCAGATTGTCTTCACTATTAGCCAGCAAAACTGCATCGTCAGCAAAACATATAATGTTTACATTGCTATTGCCCAACTTGTAGCCATCTTTGCATTTAACCGCCTCTATTAGTTTGTTCATCACCAAATTAAAGAGAAAGGGGCTGAGGGAGTCACCCTGCCTAATGCCTTTTCTTATTAATATAGGCTCAGTTCTGCCATTGGATGTTATCACCCTGGTGGTGCTACCCGTATTAATATCATCGATTACATCAATAATAGCGCGCGGTATGCCGTGTTCTTTTAATATATTTAGGACATCATATTTCTGCACCCTATCAAAGGCTTTTTTAAAATCTACAAAGCAGAGAAACAATGGGTGATCATACTCTATGGCCTTTTCTACTAATTGCCGTAACATGAAAATCGCGTCAATTGTGCTTCTGTTCTTCCTGAACCCTTGTTGTTCCTCTGCAATGCTTATTCTTTCTTGGAGCTCATCTTTTATTACTGCCGTGAACAACTTTGCTACGGAATTCATTAACGTGATACCGCGATAATTTTCTGGGTTGTTTTTGTCCCCTTTTTTGTGTATAGGTATTGTCAAACTGCATTTCCAGTCGTCCGGGACTTTTCTTTCACTCATTACTTTATTGAAAAGGTCTTGCACATGATTCTGTAATGAGCCTCCACCGTACCTAATCATTTCATTGTAGATACCATCTGGACCTGCAGCTTTCTGGTTACTCATTCTTGAGATTGCATTCGTTATCTTGTTTGGCGAGAATACAATATCATCATTAATGCTATAGTCGTCATTATTTCCATTTTTTTGTCCAAGTTGCTGAATTTCAGATGCAGTAAGAGTGGAGTACAGTGATGTAAAACTTTCATACCACTGACTGGCATCTATATTATTTATAACAACATACTCGTTTATTTCCTTTTTTTGTTTCCTAAGCATTTTCCAGATACTTCTTTGTATTCCATACATATCATATTCTAAGTCCTTAGTATATTTTTCCCAATATTGTTCCTTTAATTTCCTAATTTCCCTACTAACTCTGTTCCTCACTAGTGTATACTTATGGTACTCATTAGGAATTGGGTTGGACTTGTATGCCAAGAATGCCTTCTTCTTCTCTTCTGCTAGAATCTTAACGCTTTCATCATACCAAGGGGTCTTTCGGTTCCCTGTATTACTAGATGTTATCCTAGTTCCCAGTGCCTCGTTCGCTGCTGACTGTAAGCTCAATTTCATTTTCGTCCATGTTTCATCCGCTGAACATCCCTGTGGAATTCGATTAGCGATTAACTTTTCTTCTAATCTTGACTTGTAGAGGTATTGTGTGCTGGACGTTGCAATTCTTTCAATATTCAACATCTCTCTGCATACTGGTGTAACTTTCTTTAATCTAATTTTGAGATTCATCTTGCATAAAACTAAACCATGATCGGAGCCTATGTTGGCTGACGAGAGTGTACGCACGTCTAGAACTTGGCTAGGATGTATCTCTCTATTAGTTATAATAAAGTCGATCATTGAATGCTGCCCTCTTGTGTTGGTCCATGTTCTCTTCTGCTGTGGTGGATGGTCAAAAAAGGTGTTGTTAACTCTGAGTTCATTAAGAGCACAAAACTCTACAAGTTCCTCCCCACTCTCATTGAATACAGGTTCGTTGAATCTCTGCTTAACACCCCTAGAGGCATGTTTCCAATTCGGGCATTAAAATCTCCTATTAGCATAACTTTATCTTGGGTTGGTAAAGAATTTAACACATTTTGCAGACTATCGTAAAAGCCTTCCCTTTCAGCTCTTGACTTACTAGTGTCTGGTGCATATACCGAAATGATATTCAACTTGACGTCATTGCACGATAATGAAACAAGAAGTATTCTTTCGCCAACATATTTGATGTCCAGTATGTTATTAACGAATTTCTTATGGATAAGCATTCCTGTACCAGCATGTGCCCTACTTGTTCTAGGAACTCCGCTGTACACAAACATGTAGTTGTTCCTCATCGTGGATCCACAACCCTTCCGTTTTGTTTCGCTCAGGCCGCATATGTCAATGTTGTGCGTCTCCATCTCTAAGATGATTTCCTCTTCCTTATTATTCCAAGTTAAGATGTTCCATATGGCTATTCTAATCGTATCCGCATTCTTAGTCCGTTGTCTCGCTGGTGTCATCATCGTGGGATCCGTCCTGTTCCGAGGCCTCTTGTAGTTTCTGTGAGCAGCGTTTTTTCTTTACGGTAGGTAGGTTGCTAGCCTTGCCTACCAACCTTCCTCCTTTATCCGGGCTTAGGACCGGCAACAACTGGAACCGAACTACTCGATCCATCCGATTCCAATTGCAGGCGGAGTTGCAATTAGACCGTTAGACTGATCAATTTAAAACTTTGCAAGGTTATTGGTACCAATATTTTAGGAATTTTTTGAGACTTTATACAAGTCTGTGACGAAATTCAAGAATTATTGGCTTTTAATGACATTTTTCAGAGACAAAATTTCGGTTCAAGGTGTTGCGCGTATCCGTGCTCGCTCATCAACGCGTTACGCAGAGCGTTTTCCTAGTACCTATTTACGCACATTTTACATATGGTTAGGAATTAGCAGTATTTTAATAACAAAATTACGTTAATGACTTTAGTTCAAAAGTTGTATTTAGTTTGGTCTTATAGAGAACACGATAGATATAGCGCTTTTTCATATTTTTATTTATTGAACACTTGGGAAGCTATGCTAATACTTCTCACTGACAATTTATCTTCAAGTGCGATTATTATAATGTCGGTGTTTCTTACATACCTAGATTACGTCATGGTAATTAAGAGCTTCTGAGAGTTCACTTAACTATTCGCAAAGACTAGACAGACAGAAATGTAGTGGTAATTCACTTTAGAATTAACGTCAGCCGCCTATGCACCTTTAACATCTCACATATTAGTCAAATAAGACGTCTTTGTAATTAAATAAACGATAATGCAATGTAATCCATACACAGACGTTGTCTAATTATGTTGGTTTCATATAAAGCGAATGTCTTAATCACCACTTGTATGTTTTACCCCCATGCTAGAGTAGAGTGTAAAGCGACCTATATAGAGAGAATAGGAGATTCGATTACACTAAACGCATTCACATTTGCAATCAAAAGTCAAAAGTTTATATCGCAAAGAGACATTTTTATATTGCTATTTTGAAGTAAAATTTTGTCGATGTTGAGAAGAAGTTCAAAAGTTATTTATGAGAAATGAGTTTCTTGGTTACAAAACCAACCATCTCTACTTTAATGATTCAGAATTACTCAAGAAAAACTAGTCGCAAATCTAATACTGATAACCTGGAGGATAAGAATGTAATGAATGTTTTGAAAAGGAAATAAGTTTACTTTAGGGTGTCATGTTGTATTTTATAAGATAGAAATAATATTTTAAAAAGTTCAGATTCCGTACGTAACTCAAGAATGAAGCTTTGATATTTTAGATTGACTGGTTTGCATTACATACCTTCTTATGACTTAATTCGAATTTCTGATCACTCAATGGTCGTGTTTCATTTTTTTTTATTAAGATTAAAAATATACTTTCAAATAAAGTGCTAGAGAAATGATAATGAGACAACTACTTACTGGAAGCGTCTAACAGAAGTTATTGAACTTCTCAATACATATGCCAAAAGGTCAACTGAAAATTATTACGACAACACGTACCTCAATTCTTTAAAAACTCTACACGTGTGAAGGTACTTGCAAGATTTATAATTAAATCATAAAAGATTCTCGTCAGTTTTATTTCCGTATGTTATAGAAGTTTCGATATCTTCAACGAGCAAACCGGAATTATTACCGGCTGTATAACTTCGTCGCCTTGTCTCTAGGATTGATTTATGCGAACTTTAAACTGAATTAATTAGACAATGATTAATTGCTTCACCTTGTCACAACTGTCAAAGTACAGAGTTAGCATTCAAGTGTGTACATTACGAGAGCAATTACAACTGAGACTGCATAACAAATCTCACTTTAATATCGTGATTCATGCAGAAGGATTTCTAGAGAATATGATTTTATTAATTCGTAATTAATTAATTCAATTACTTCAGCTTCATATTGGATTTGTTTGATTGATATGCATATAAATCGAGATAGCTCTCTTGATTCGTAGATACCTAAGCTTTTACTATTTCGAATTATTCAAACCTTGGGCTGACTGGTTGGCTGATTAATATTTGAAAAAACCTACCACTCCATTTCAAATTTATAAGTATAGGAAGAGTCAAACTTCAATTATAATTATTTTTCTTTTCGTCGTCGTGACATCTCCATACTTTAAAAAATGCTTCTTATTTCTTTATCATATGCATTCTATTTTAACAATAATCTATAGCTTTAAAATAATCCAATATCTAGCGAATTATTTGATAATAACAATTCTAACAAATTAATCTTTCATCTATAATCCAAATCTCGTCTTGGAATTAAGCTAATTACAAATATCTCCTACGACCACACTCCCACAGACATAGGCTCACCACTGGAACCCCCAATCGTCATGCCGGAGCAATGCAAGAAATGTCGTCTCGAGTGTTTAGCTTAGAATTATGGGGTATAGATTCGTATCGGTCGAGTTTGTGACAATGTTACCGCAGGCTTCACACAAGAGGGAGTTTAATTGAGTTTCCTTCTGTCTTGAAATACGTGAAATTGAGTAATTACGTATAGCAGGATATTTTATTGTAATTATAATTCCCTAGGAATGAAATGGTGAGATGATGTTAATCCTTGATAATAGCAAAGAACGATAAATTCAGATTCAGGATGGCTATAATTTACTTGGTTTAATCGGCTTTTGTCTCTCTGATATAATCCTGGAGACAATAACTTCTGTGTGATTTCAAATTTCTACCACTATGAAAACGCTCTGTGTAACGCGTTGATGAGCGAGCACAAAAATACAGAGGTCCATGCCAAAAGAGTCAAAAGGGCTCGCTTCGCTCGCTCAGCGATATTGAAATTGTTCCAATGTGCTTTGAGGAGATTTTTTTGGTCATTATTTCTAATATTTTTTTTAAATTTATATTCGATATCCGATTAAGAAAATTGCTTGCCAAGACTTTTCCCAGATTTTCACCCAGATCATAAACACATTATTTTATACATAAATCTGAATTGTAATATAAATATAAAGTTATACAGAGCGCAAAGCCCAGGCATGACAAATAAAATACAAAGACAAATTAATCAAATAAAAATCTTTATCACTGATTGGTTCTTTGATTGGCGTGGAAATATTTTCTTAGACGCGTCAGACTCCGAAGATATTTCCCGATTTCCCGACTTCTCCCCGGATATCTCTCCGATGAAATCTGATTTCTGATATTCTTGGCGGGCATTTACTCTGTAATTGTGCCCGAGTGAGCGGAAGAGCGTATTTACTCCGCTCAAGCCGGCGGAAATGAGTTAGACTGTGTTGTGACTTCAGATTTTCCTCTGATTAAACCACGCGTACAGACATTTTAAAAAAATGTTCCGGAAAAACCAAGTAAAACGGCGAAAACTGTTTTTCAGTTATCACAGAAGGAATTTTTATGATTTAGCCTTTAGCTCGAAATAGACTCATTTCGACACACGCTGAAAATAAATTAGGCGTAAAATACCCCAAAAACAACTTTGTGAAAGTTTTAGGAAAACGGGGTCAAAGTGAAAATGTTGAGAAATGGTTTTAAAAGTAGTAAACACTTAAGCATCCATAAAACTTATGGATGTAACAAGAGCCAGTAAATCTTCTATAAAAATGAGTTTTGCTTCTCGGACTTTTTAAGAAAAAAAAACTCGGAATCACTGGAATCGCAACTATCGAATTCTCAGATGCAAGTTTGACCTTGTTCCAAAACTAACAAAAGTAAATAAATCTCAGGTTCAATTGTCTAGTAATTGAAGGTTATTTACACGATTGATGATTTCTATTGAGTAGTAGAATGTCTTTCCCCCAGCTCTGGTGAGATTCCATTACTCTAATAGGCATGTGAGTGAAGCCAACTGTCCGACTGATGTACAGCAATGCATCACCAAAACACGCAGGCCTAATGCAATATTCAGCTCCTACATAACACGCATACCGATACACGAAAAAATGAGAGCGTCGAAAACTTTTAACGGTAAAAAAAGCACACCAGATAAATGGCAGTGATTACGTAATTGCTATGTAGGATCATAAATGACCATATCCATTTTAATAATGTATTCTGGTCATTTCACAAAGCCAAAGTTCAGGGCATTAGTTCACCTACTACGCCGATTGATCTGTATGAAATTCGGCGTTCTAGATGAGGTAATTTTGAAGTAGATGTGAATGTAGAAGTCCAGTAAAACATGGAAAGTGGAGTAGTATAGAAGTAATCCTTGTTGTACGTTTTATGTTAATATCTCTACAAGAGGGTTGCGATCTGAAGAGTTGGCTGCCGCCCAGTCTGCCCAGTCTGCCCAGTCTGCCCGGTCCTGGTTCAACCCCCGCGTGGCGCAATGGTCAGATTTACTGCTCATTCACGCTAGACACGTCCTGCATAGGGAATCATAGAGAGCAGCGCAATGTTTCTCGATTTCAAGGAACCGAATGGTGCTTCGTACATTTTTGTAGATTGAATGAAGTTCTTGGAAAAAGCAATAGAATTACCACAACTTATCTTCCTTTTAAATCCCAACAGAGCTTTATATGACTGCAATTACTTCATTTTTCTTCTCCTGTAATGTTAACTTGTCAGATTACTAAGTTTCAATTTCAATAGATTGAACTGTTTAATAGTGGAATTTGCAGGAGCAGAAATCAAGGAAGTCAAGAGCTTATGACGTAATGCGCTTACATACCTACCTAATTCGCTTACACATCCGTGCAACGTGACTCCGATTCTTGGGCAGAATCTATTAATTAACTATGTATCAAACTCAAACTGAGTATTCTGAATCAAAGTGTGATTCTACCTTCAGGCTTAGTGAAATAATGTTATTTGAAATGAGTTCCTTTTTGGTTTACTATATAAAATATGTTCAATTCGATAAATTAAAGTTAAAGTTAACTTCAGGTTAAATTCGATATATTTTCATAAAATGTTCAATACGTTCAATTGATAAACTTGATTTAGATTTGAATTATTTTCAAATTGGTCAAATTAAATCACGACTTTAAAATTAACAGTTGTTGAGTTTCGTTCCTTTGATGTCAGATCCGTACACATAAATCATTCAGAACGATCATACAGATCTAAAAAAGTTCTGCCAGTTTTTTTTTTACTTTTTACAAATTGGGAATGTAATTAGGCCCTGGGTTAGGTTTGCAGTCGAGCGCGGCATTCTAGAATCACGTCATTTCCCATAAATACCCTTTGACACTAAATTCCAAATTACCACAAATTTCTCTTGAATTTCCATCAAAATGTTTACCGAACCGCACACAAATTTCCATTCCTCATACATAATTTGATTGTTTAACGTTACAAGGAATTTTGGTTTAAACACAATTTTGCTAGTTTCATTTGAACTAATTGGATAATGTGAAATGTCATTGGCCGCGCCCGAGGATGGAACTCATCAGTGGTCAAGCATCCCACGCTTGGAAATTAATAATTTATTCACAAAGCCGTGGATTTTGCCCACTCATGGTACAAGGTGCGTGAGTCAACCCTTTAGCGTTTAGTCAATGACTAATGTGAGGCACAAAGAGATGTTTCCCGGGAGAAATCTGATTAAAGTGACGTTAAAGATCCCCCAGCTAAGTCACACATTCAAAGAGTTCATCGTATTTCAAAAACGTCTGATCTTCACACCTTTGTCTGAATCAAAAGCACAATACTCTGTTTGATCTAGAATACATCCAAACAGATAAAACAAAGAAAAACTCAATTTATTTACTATTTTTAGGTTTTCTTTTCAAGATTCACTTTTTGATATTTGTTTTCTCCTCTTCTCGTGGCTTTTGGATGAAAGCTGGGGCGCTTTTCGTAGGGAATATTGTATTCAGATCACAAGTGGATTTAGTCAACTTTGAAGTTACAATACGCAACATATTCTTATTCCTCTTAACCGATATGACGTCACCTCCACTTTTCCTTCACAAATGACGTCATTCTGTTTTCTTATTGGTTGAGCAACACTGACCTGTATCATCAACAAAATAGTTATACAAGTTTGTATAATTACAAGATAGAAAAGAAGTAAGATTATAATTGGTTAATTTTATTAAAACATTATACTTTTTATTATATATATGGAAAGTAATATTAAATATAATGCAATATTGTGAACTACAATATTGTGAATTGTGAGTCAATTAACTTAGGTGCGTTCAATTTGTACCCATTCATGTACACGTGATAATGTAACTGCAACTATATCACATAACGCTCGTTATTTCCATTTAAAACATATTTACAATACAAATGATATACAAGTTATTTTATTGACGCTCATACAAACTACTAGTATGTGTTCTTATTTTACACCTTTAACTAATAGATTTATCAGCAAAGCAATTGTAGTATTTAAGTCATAATAATATTTTTAACAGCATTTATTCTTGTAGAACGAGTATAAAATAAATAAAAATACAACTTTATTTTTAAGTATGGTATGGTTTGACAAGCTATTTACTATTTTATACACAAAAAATAATTGGTGCTATAAGTAGCACTCGTTCTCTTACATTAAACAATTATTTAACGTTAACTTCATTCTGACCTCATTAAGGTAGATTGAACTCAGCGATGTAGATTCTTAAATGTAATTTCCACTTTGCAGCAGCAAAATCTAAACGTCTGAATTCTCAAGGATTTATCATTAAAAACGCTGAGAATTGGACAGTAATGCATAACTACATTCAATTCACTTAACTCAAAACTCTGTACGTGACAACATAGACAACCACTTAAATCCTTACATCGAGAAAATTGAGAAAATAAGAGTATTAGAAAACCTAGTGAAACGAAAAATGGAGCAAGCTTAGCGATAGTGCCTCCATTCTGAACTTAAAATATTTAGAATATCTGTTTTTGTGGGTCTGACTGTCTGTCTGTCTGTCTGTCAGTCTGTCTGTCTGTCTGTATGTTTCATTTTCTTTTCATTTTATTTGAAATCGCCAACAGAATACAAGTATTCCACAAGTGGGAATAAACAAGTTTGTCTGTTCTATTCGCAATCGTACATTACATGTTAATCGAAGAAGTAACAAACCAATAATTTTATCATGAAACATTCATTACTATCAAGTTCGTCTCCCATTGTATTTCTAGCAAGATCGGCATCTTGGTTTCACCGAAAAAAATGACTAGGATTATACTACACTTTACTGATGGATAATCTGGAAGTGTTATCCGTTGCACAGGTCTCTTATAAGCGCTAAACACGTTTTATGAAACATCATTTTATTTCCATGAACTTCTAAGGCTCGCTTATCAACGTGTTTTCCTAGTAAACTATACAATGTTTTGTTCCAGTTTCGCCGGCAACATTAATATAATCCCGGGTAGAAGCTTTCACAAACATGCACTGATAACTCCGTCATTATTCAAAACCCGAAGCGAATGCCAGGAAAAAGTTGTGTATAAAAGCTGCGTGTGTGTGGCATGTATTATTCTGAGGGTTGGTAATTATCGGAGAAAGCATTAGTGTGTCTCGAGCGAGAAGGAAGCTGTGAACACTTATGTATATGAGAACTTCAGTGACCTGAGAAATGCCTCGGGATTTGTTCTCTAAAAGACGTCTAGAGCTTTATCAAAACTTTGTAATGAAAGAAGACAAATCTTTTTGTTGCGACATCTTTAAAAGTCGAAGGTCAAGTAGTTTGGCTGGTCCAGAAGAGAAGTTTTGATTCTATTGTGGATTTCGTTGATGAATGTTAATGAGCTAACTTTTCTTCAAACATTGTCTTAATCTAGTTTTAATGTTCTTGTTGAGTAAAGCATAAACCTTCTTCTGTTCAAGTGAGATGTACTTCAGTAAGTAGAATGTGGGTTACGCTGGCATAAAACAGTGGAATGTATGTAATTTGGACACTTGATTTAACGTATCTTGAGAGCACGGGAGAAGTTAAGCGATTCGATTATACGTACTCAATAAGATTCAAAATTTCCAATTTTTTAACTGAACAAAGAATATGTAGGTATTGAGACTTTTTTGTCACTGCTGGAAAATTGCAGCAATTCAGATTATCTTATAGCTTATTTTTAGAACATAACCACAATTTAATTAAGGATATTAGTTTCAAAGTATATTACAGATTGAATTATAAACATGATAATCTTTAAACAATAACTTATTACAAAGGAGTTGTTAAGAAACTGTCATTAAAGGAATGGTAAAAGTTTAAGTATACTTTCCGAAGTGTCTGTAGCGAGTAAGTTCAGCAACTTCGATGGAATTTCAAATAATTTACTCTTGATAAAATTTAACGTGCGCTCCCTCTATAGTGGGTTTTCAAGATTATTAGTAGGATTATGAATTATGTCATTGCTATCAACTTTCTGCATAATCTAATAGTTCTGTAAAAATATTTTTTTGTGTGCAAAAAGTCATTAACTCCTATTTAGTAGTTCTGAGATAAAAGAGATATAGGGTACTTAGCTCTGTATAAATCTCCTATTTATTGCACATAGTTAAAGGAAGATAGAACGTCACTAAAAGGTACTTAGTTAGATTTCCCTAAAGACTATATTATTGGTTATTGTGATTTTATTGAATATAAAATTGAATTTCGTGGTGTTACGTAGGAGATTTTGCCAATCTATATAATCGACTATTGTGAATATAATTGCGCTAGCTCAATTTTCACAATATGTGAGTTAGTGACTTTATGCAGTAATTCCATGATATGCTCTCAGATACAAATCACTAGAAAGTTTATTTCTACTAGCGCATATTAGTAGAATTTTGTATCTCAAAAACATATTTGTATAATGTATGTATCTCAAATGCATATGAGTATATGCATGTATATCTAAAGCTTATTAGTAGAATGTATGTATCTCAAAAGCATATATTAGTAGAATGTATGTATCTCAAAAACATATTAAAGGAATATATGTATCTCAAAAACATATTAGTAGAATGTATGTGTCTCAAAAGCATATATTAGTAGAATGTATGTATCTCAAAAACATATTAGTGGAATGTATGTATCTCAAAAACATATTAGTAGAATGTATGTATCTCTGAAAAGCATATGAGTAGAACGCATGTATATCTAAAGCATATTAGTAGAATGTATGTATCTCAAAAGCATATATTAGTAGAATGTATGTATCTCAAAAACATATTAAAGTAATGTATCTCAAAAACATATTAGTAGAATGTATGTATCTCTGAAAAGCATATTAGTAGAATGTATGTATCTCAAAAGCATATAATAGTAGAATGTATGTATCTCAAAAGCATATATTAGTAGAATGTATGTATCTCTAAAGCATATTAGTAGAATTTATGTATCTCTGAAAAGCATATGAGTAGAACGCATGTATATCTAAAGCATATTAGTAGAATGTATGTATCTCAAAAGCATATATTAGTAGAATGTATGTATCTCAAAAACATATTAAAGTAATGTATCTCAAAAACATATTTGTAGAATGTATGTATCTCTGAAAAGCATATTAGTAGAATGTATGTATCTCAAAAGCATATAATAGTAGAATGTATGTATCTCAAAAACATATTAGTAGAATGTATGTATCTCAAAAGCATATATTAGTAGAATGTATGTATCTCTAAAGCATATTAGTAGAATTTATGTATCTCTGAAAAGCATATCAGTAGAACGCATGTATCTCTAAAGAATATCAGTAGAATGAATGTATCTCCAACGCAATTCAATGTAATGTGTGTACTTGACACTCGCTGATAAACGGTAAACAATAAGTCACGTCATCTGTAAAGTTACGCCGCACTTCGTCCACACACGACGCGTGATCTACGTGCCGCGTTGATACAAGCGTATACGTGTCCCTAGACATCTTATCTCACAGCTTCGCAATGGAGCCGGAGCAATTCCTGTGATTTCTTCTGGATATTAACGCGGGCATCAAGATGTGTCGCTCACAGCGCAGTCAACTTTTACTGTTCTACGTGAGAAATTATCCCCAGCCAAATGTCTTGGAATAAAACCGTGACGTGATAAAACCGGGCGAGAGAAGAATCCGAATTGTGTTTTTACGTCGCCAAATCTCCTTCGATCTCTTGTTTCTATCAGATTAAATTGATTGCGTTCCACAAAACAACACGGGATTGTGTTGCCTTCATAAACTTATTAATTACAACTAATGGAATCGCCTCTGGTTAAATTGAATTGTAATTCAAAATTGATTTGCTTATATTATACTCGTATCGTTTTCAACTTTTTTATTATTGACACGTATTTTCTACCTCCCTAGTGCATGTTTTGTGTTTAGTGTCAATTAAATTTCACCCTTAGGTGCTGAATGGCATGGTCGATTTGTGTATACCTTTTTATTAGACTGATTTCACAGCAATAAATATCAATTTGCATCAATTGCATGTGGTTTTAATGACGTGTATCATTATTATCTCTTTGTATCATTATTGACAGTATTGACATTGTGTTGATTTATTCAATGACGATAGAATGTAATTCAAACGTCTCTATTGGACTCTTTTGGATCAGCAGCGGATTGTGCAAGTCTAATTGCGAGATTACACGTATATCTTTCTCTTCCAGACAACAGAGTAAAGGGAGCGAGTACGATTTGTTATGCAGTTGGCTAGAAGAAAAACCTCTCAATATTATAGATACACAATTAGATATCAGGACCCAACTAGTTCTATAAATTGATTAGTGAATCGTGTTATGCTTTCAGCTTGCTTATATTTTCTGTGTGTCGGAATTTCAGTTCGGGGTGTTGTACTACTGGGGCTCGTTGATTAAAGAGTTTCACATAGCGTGTTCCTAGTATTAATTAGTAATGTGTGACATCTCAATGTCCGGGGGAGTGCTCTATCATCTGATCCACTATTTCAGTTCGTTAACACCTTGAATACAAAAGAAAATAATACATGATTTTCAAAGATTTTAGAAATAAAAATATGAGATAAAAAAATGTGTCATCTTGACGGAACAGGTTGCCTGAATGGTAACGCTCTGAACTTGTATTCCGGAGGCCCGGGTTCGATTCCTGCGGCCGTCCTTCCTGACTGTGTTTTTTTCGTGATATTCCCTCAGTCGACAGGCAAATGCTGGGAAGGTACCCTACTAATAGGCCACGACCGCCTCCTTCCCACCTTCCATCCTTACATACTCTTCACCATCATCTCCCAATCATCCTCATCATCATTCATCCGTCGCCATTAGCCTCGCTGCAGAACAGTGCGACGTTAAGCCCCAGACAAAAAAATGTATCATCTTATCATGTAATAAATGATGCGCTCAGAAAGTAATTAGTAATATCAAGCTAGTCTGTTTTCAAAGTTCCATTTGTTTCATTGGCTGACATGGTACAAGGATGTTGAACTTGTTTGAACTGCATTGTCTTTACATCTGTTTGTTTACAACGAAGCTCTAAACAATACCGCTTGTTGAGACTATTAGTTTACTTGCGGTCTCTTTTGTCCTCGGAAGTTTCCCCTCTTTCATTGAAAACACATTTAATATAATTTTATGAGAAAAAGTAAGAAGAAAGGGGAAATGTAACAAATGAGATAAGATAAGATCGTGATTCAAGTTGCTAACTTTGGTTGCTAAACTCTCTAGAGGACAGTTAATTTCACAAACGGTTCTGTAATACTTTGGTAACAACCAGTTTAATACTTGTATAATGGGATTGGGGGAGCCCCGTTCACAATGTCAAGTGATTTATTCAAGCGGCAAAGATTCAGTCAGCTTTTTCACTTTTCATATTCCACCAGTTTGTTTGATGTTAGAAAGGCTTGTATATTTATGAATTACATTCACTCAAAAAAAAAAATTATGTGCAACAATTCATAGCTTGTATGAGAAATCCCTCATTGTTGCCACCATCTTGATGGCACCATTCAGAATAGCTGTGATTCTGTGTTTTTTCCGATATTTGATAGTTTTATGGTTACCGTCAATTGTAAATCTAGCCCGTCAACGTTCCAGCATATTGTCCGTCCTTGGCAGAAAACTTTTTTGCATTACTGACATTAAACAAAAGAAGTTCGTGCAGCTATGAACCAGAATTAAATCGCATTGTACTTTGAGCTAAAATGTCCGTGCTGAAGAGTCGCTAGTGTGTGTGAGATTCTTCCACGGTTGAGAAGCGGTCATCCATTGGCTCCAGGCAGCAGAATTCACCAGAGCATCGCCCATTGTTTCAGAAACTGTGCCATGCGCAATGAAGTAGAAACTGAACACGAGTTCCAATGAGATCAGAACGTCAAGAATGATGTGAAAGTGACGTGGTGATATCTGACCGACCACCTTGCCCCCCATTAACCACCCTCATCGGGGGAGATTGGTTCTTCGAACTGCATTGTCTCTGCTGCCAACTTCATACTGTTCTTACAACTTACAAGAGTGTGTTTTATTATTACAACTTTTATACAGCCACGGACTGGTAAATTAGAGTATTGTCCATTATAAACAGGAGATAGAATAATAACTTAACCTATGTCAAAATCATGTAATATTTTCTTATGGGTTGATGAAATGATGATATTAGAGCATTATGTTCAAATCTTTTTATTGGAGATTGAAATACATAATAAATAAACAAATATTTAAAACCTTGTGAACATTATGCATTATTCCTCAAATAAGCTTAAGCTTTCAAAATGAAAAATCTATTCTTACTCTACTTTTTGCAAGCATCTCAATAATGAAGTGGCCTTGGTAAACAAGGAAAAGCTGAGTGTAGGCAGTAGAAGAATAGGCAGTAGGGCACAAGCCACGAGCAGGAGGGGGAGGGTGTAGGGGGGGGGGGGGGGGATTTGCCGATTCAGCGGACACAAATCAACCGAAAAGCTGAACAAAACATTCGACGCATCTTCAAGGGATCAAGCATGGTTCAGTGGAGATCCGAACTGTCGTCGCCGGGTCTTGAAGTCGGGACCTCAGACGTTGCCTGCATACGAGAAACAAAGATATATTACGAGGAGGAAACTATTACGAGGAGGAAACATGTTTTGAACTCGGAGAATATCTGACACATTCTTTCACGTATTCGAAAACTTTGCGAGATCAAATACATATTCGTAATTTAAAACAGCGATATGTCAATATATTTATTCTGAAATAAGAAGTGTACAAATTATAACAGAAGTAATTTAAAAGAAATTCAAGATTCAAGATCTAATCACACAATTTGCTTGGCATATCCCATTTAAATAACTTCCTATCTTCTTTAACTTGGTTTCCTAATCGTTCTCATGTTCGGGGCCAATTACTCTTATCATACACTTGATAACACTTGATCTGTGTTCACATTTGTCTTATCCCACCCACTTCTATAGTTAGCTGAGGAACACGTTGTCTAATTGCAGACTCGACCGTGGTCTCCCAGCCTCTCTGCCATCGGCTACTTTAAGCGTTATTTATCTGCCAGCCGACTTCGAAACAGGATTAGTCAGGATTAACTTTTCATGGGGAAATACACCATATTCTAAAGTAAAGGGAAAATCCAATTTAAAACCTTATACAATTTATAATTTTGATTTTGGCCTTTACAACAAAAACTTTAATAAATTGAGATTAGATTTTACCATGATTTTACGTTATGAGAAATTTCATGATATTTTCGCAGAGATTTCTTGAATTTGCAACACGTCCAGAAAACATTACACTCGTTTTTTATAAACTTGTTATCGTGCTTCTGCGTAGTTTTACAGCTTATTTTTGGCTTCGATCCAAACACCAGATTTTCCGATAAAGAAAATAAGAAAAAAAACTCAATACTTGATATTAGAAAAACTGACCCGAATGTTCTGTTGAGTTAATCTGTGACGTCGCTTCCCGACGCCGACGCCGACGCCCGATTGTAATTCTGTAACATTGCATTAGACGCACTCGAGCCTGATGTCGTTAAACTTTATCCCCGCATATCTCCGTGCAATTGCCATGGTAATGATAGTCCATGTTCTAGACGAAACAGATCGATGGCTATTCTTGAACTAGAGAAGTAAATGCAGGAAACAATGCTTCAACGTTCCTTCAAATAAGAATATGACACGGGAAGAACGATACAATTTTTGGTGAAAATTAAATAGAGGTTTTTTCTGTTAGTGGTTTGTATGATCTTTCAAAAAATCGTCCCCCCAGTTCAAGACGGCACTATCTCAAAAAATCACTTTTTTACATAAATTTAATTGTTAGGACCTTTCCTATTATGTCCAATGATGCAAATTAATTCTTATATTTCGTAATTTGGTCATCCTAGACCACATAACGTTGTATTTCCCACAAGTCATTTTCAACCATTAACTTATTCAAGACAGCTTCTGCAAATATCCTATGATATTTACTGATAGACTGTGCTGTCTTGCACCATGATTATATGTAAACTAAAACCAAACCAGCGTTATTTGCAGATAGTGCATTATTGCTCAGTGCTCTAGATTTTACCATGTGTAATCTGTCTTTAGAAATAAAACTTGAGTAGAATTGTTCAATATGGCACTATCTGCAAATAACGCTGTATTGAACAAAGTTATTAACTAATTTAATTTATATGGTCAATTATAATAATCTAATCAATATTTTGAAAAGTAAGTAATACGTATTTCTGTTGAGACTTAGTTATTTACATAAAATAATGATACCATTTAACTATTTTATTCTGATTTGTTATGCGATTTTTAAATATTAAAACGCCGTTTCTCAACAATAAAGTTTTGCAGATAATATCGTCTTGACCAGTGGGACGATATGTTCTTGGTGTTTATGATAAAATGTCTTAAAATAAATATTTAAACTTGGGTTGTCAATGCATTTAGACTAGTTTATTGAATTCAGTTCAAATTCATTCAAATACAAATCTTCGAATTGTAAATAAGGTGATTCAAGATACAAGTACCTACACTTCCAGTGTACTCTTCAAATCAAATTTATGAAGTCAGCGATAACACTGACGACTTAGAAAAATATTACATATATTTTTACCAGTTCAAGAGCGAATTGTGCGAAGATGACATTTCAACTAAAGGTAAAAAGCAGATTCATAAACAGCTTCAGGCAACGCAAACCAAACAGATTAAAAAAGTTTCTTCTACTTTCACTTTTCTTAGAATAGTTTCTCAAATGCGATCAAAAACATACGTAACTTTTGCTGCCGTTTCCTACGCCAGAAGCAGTACATGACATATGATAACTTTTATAAATAACTAATCAAGTAAATAGTTTATTCCATCCGAATGAGCCCAAAGTCCAAAAACAAGCGTGAAATTCAACGCCTTAAGTTATTTCCAACAAATAAAAAATTGTTTTTCGTTTCTCTATGAAACCTCCCACAGTGTCTTATAGTTTATTGGCCTCCACAAACACTGTGGTCAGAAGCGTGCGACTTTCCGACTTGTGTCTATCTCTGTAATAGATGATTGATGATCGTGAATCCTCTGTTTTTATCTCTATTTCGTAATCATTTGTTACACTCAAGCCGCGACTCCATTTATCAACTCACTCGAGAAAAGTGTGAAAAATTACAACAGTTTATGAGTTCTCATCTATTTTTAGTTGCATTGGAAAAGTGAAATTCCTGTGGGAAAAGCTATTTTTAGTTTCTAAAGGGAGCGAAAGGCGTCGCTCAATGAATGTTTCATCTTTAATCTTTGTATCATGGAACTAAACATCAGCTAATAGTTTCTCTATAGAAGTGAATGTCCCAAGTACAGTCATGACGTAATTGAAGAGTGCAAAGCAAGGATATGCCGAATGACTTGGATAACGCTCTGTGTAACGCGTTGATGAGCGAGCCTTGTAATATGTGTGAATTGATGCGTTTGTAAGTTTCTGCTCTACAGACCTTGGAAAGGCCCGAAACGAAATGCGACAAAGAAGCAGTGATAACACATCTGACATTTTTTGACAAATATTTCCAAACACGCAAAAAATGTCCGTAAAATGTCCATAACTTTGAAGTTTACAATAGATTCTAAAAATTGAGAAAAAAACATAAAGTATTGGTCCCGGTGACCATGCAAACTTTGAAGTTAAACGGTCAAACGGTTCCAGTTTAAATTTCAAACAATCACAAGATACTGCTCAAAACCTATACATGAAACCGCTTAAACGGTTGATTGGCCGGATAATTATGTAATCTTTATGGGAAAAATAACGAAAAATTAAATAGACGAGAAGGCACCATAACCGTCGAGAGAGTCGATTTCAAAAAAATACTTAAAATTTAATAAGCAGATTTTACAACAGTCTATACAAGCCTTATTCCAAGAACACTTATTCAATACTAGATCACATCTATATCACACATACACGCAAATTTCCTTTCAACCGAAATCCAATTAAAACTTCCTTTCCATTATCACGTGACTATTCTATTTTCCTATTATTGCTTTATAATACCACTGCAAGTGGTTCCACTCGTATTGTGTTGGATTCAGACACTTTGGTGCTTGCTTCTGGCAAAGTCAGGGATTACAATTCAATTCGGCAGATCACTGCTTCGTGGGTACAAAGCACTGCAAAGTCTCACTGGCCGTGGCCGGGAGAGCGTCAAGGGGATGATTCGCAACCGAGTACACTCCGTGGAAACAGTTTCATTTATTTCAATTTCAAGACAGACCCGAAGGCGGACTTTCTAGATAATTGTTTATTTTGTTCTAAGAAAAGTGACAGTCTGTTGTTACGAAGAAAATGTTATGATGTTGTCCGAGATTTTAAAGGGTTAATTAAACAGCCAATGAAAGAAGTGGTTGTCTTCAGAATAAACTTACATTTTGTGTTTTATAAATATTTGAGTTGACTATGAAGACGATACCGTCTTGGATCCCGTTATTTTATTACATTTTGTCGTGGCTTCTTGGAACGAAGGTTGGCAATCATCAATGTTGTCCGAACTTTGGAAGTTACCTCTCAAAACACCCAACCCCCTCTCTAACACTCTGCCCAAACCAATCAATTCTTATGGTGCTTTATAGCTGCTTATTTTTCTTGCAATACGTACCTACCCCTCTTTTAATTATCGTCTAATGATTAGTGGTTTGGGACAGTGGAGGTGCAAAGCCGATTTATTCCTGAAGGGTTTAAATGCAAGAAACTTATAACAACATGTCTCTCTACTACATTCATATTGTTATTAAATATTGAATTTCAATGATATTCCACTTCCCGTTCATTTAATGTTAACACTGTAAAATACTAGGAAAACGCTCTGAGTAACGCGTTGATGAGCGAGCACGGATACGCAGAACACCTCGAACCGAAATTATGTCTATCGAAAATATCATTAAAAGCCAATAATTCTTGAATTTCGTCAGACTTGAATAAAAATCTCTAAATATTCCTAAAATGTTAGTATCAACCTTTATGATTGAACTGTTCCTTGTTAATATTCAAAAATCACAGGATCTCTTTAAAAAAAATATACCTGGGACCACTCAAATCATATGATATTAGTGTGTACACAATATCAGATCAATCTGTTGAACGGTCATTATTAGTTTCATTTCGTTTGAAACTTTCTCCTCTAACTACCTTGCCTTGAACTGAAGATTCGAAGTCGCCGTGAATTTGACAGCCAACACGCAAAATGTCCCTAAAATTACAAAAACTTTTGAAAATAACGTCAGATTTGACTGAAAATTGGCAAAAATACCTTAAATGATGGTACCAATAGTACCAATGACCATGCAAAGTTTTTAGTTGGTCGGTCAATCGGTTCTAGTTTAAATTTCAAAAATCACAGGAAAAATGGTTTCAAATTTGAACCAATGGGAGGATTTGGCTGAAATTTATTATGATTGGGTACAATGTTGGTTGCAATGACTTTGCTAAATTTCAAATTGATCAAACCAACCAATCGAAAGATAATTTTTTTTTAAATTTGAACCAATCAGGGGATTTCAAAAATATTAGGGTCTGCAACGCCCGGAAATGGTCAGTACATGTGTGCAAATTTTCAGCTTGATCGAAGAAAAACTGTGACTTGTATATCGTCAATAACAGAAAAAAAACACACACAAAAAAACAGAGGTCCGTGCCAAAAGAGCCAAAAGGAGACGCTCGCTTCGCTCGCTCAATTATATCTTTAGATGTATTTTAGAGTGTATTTTAGAATATTCTTCTCTCCAGCTGAATTCATATTCAGTACTTCAAATTGGTTTAAAAAAAATACATATTTATGTAGGGTAAATCATTATATATTACACTGAAAATTTACCCTACACGAAAATGTAATTTTACATCTGCTGGTGAAAAGATCCATGACGATTAGATGTACACAATTGGAGTTTTAATTTGTACTGTGTGCAAAACAATGTACTAAAAATATTTATTGCATCGCATATTCTGTGTCCATGAGTTTATACATAAATGTTATTTCGCTATGTTTACGATTATATTCAGCGACAAAATTTGAACATTCCATGATCATTTAAATTGTATTTCTAAAATATTATCAACGAATAGCAGGGAGCAATTTTAAAATGTCTAATTAAATTGCTCTTATAAATGATTTTTTTAGTTGATTGCGAATGTTTTTAAATTGCAGCAGCCTTATAATTAGACAGGAAGTAATTTACAGATGCCATTTGTTTTGAAAGTATGATAATATCCAGACATTCAGTGTTACAGCATCAAGGACAAAGCGTAATGCAGGAAATGCGTGGGATGAAACATGAATTTATTATTCCAAAGAAGAGAGATGCAATTTCCCATAAACTTTTGATAAATGTATGTATGGAACTAGGCCAAGCATAATTTCTGTACGTGGCATTTTCATTGTCATTTGGGGAATGCTGAAAGCGTAAGTGCTCCCCTGGTTTTCTTTCTAGCGAGTAGAGAAAAATACTCTTCGCTACGTCGTTAGAAGCACATCGGTTTCTTACCAGTTACAAGTTTAGTATCACCATTTATATTTCGCTTCCACAGTTTCACAACTTCTCATAAACTTTTACATGGCTTTTTTCTCCTGATTTTTTTCCGGTTCACTGACACAACGCAATTTCTTATTTTGTTTAGAATTGGCTTCTTTGAAAGGCCTCATAAACACGTAAGTTTTATCAGGTCTTACAGTCTAGTAACCTCAGTGCTGAGCGTGGAAGCAACTTGGTCTTCACAAGCAAATAGAAACTAACCTTTAACTTTTCACGTTAGAGTAACTTTTCAAAGTTCTTCACTGCTATGAGTGCCACGTGTTGCCACGAGTGAGCGGCAGAAGATGGAAGTTAGCACTAATTTTCACTTTACAACTTGATTATAAAAGTATTTGGACTTTGGCGCTTAATCTTTCCGCATTTTTAGTCCGTTACGTGTCACTCAACATACGAAAACGTATAAATTATTTTTAGAACTCAATCATTTTCCGTTGTATGTAACTAGTGTACCTTATATTATATGAAAAAAATTAAGAACTTATACCTAAAACATGAAAAATGGGTTACCAGAAATCATAGTATTGAAATCAAAAGCGTGTCCATTCCAAAACTTTTAGAGATTGTATATTATAGATTGACAAAGACAATTTTTTTTTTATTATTTTAAATCTTTTTTGGGCCATTTAAAGGTCAATTTTTATTTTTCTCCCCTTAATTGACAATACCCAGAATTTCCCATCTGTTATTTAGAAATCTTATGCTCCTATAGCTTTAAAACGTAATAAAGATGAAGTTTTAAAGTTAAACGGTGCAGAAGTGAGAATAGTTCAAGTGAAGGGTAATTGTTGACTAAAATGCTGATTTTTTGAGGGCATGGATATCAAAAAGTACTCAATAATTGGAAAAACCAAAAAATAGATCTGTGTGTCTTTTGTCTTGTGACCAATCCTGCCAAGTTTTATCAAAATCGGAGAAGGTCATGACATTCTTGGGTGAGTTGACGTGGAATTACTCAATGTTTATTTGTGAATTATAAATCGGTACCCGGTTACAGTAAATTTAAATGAATCCGTAAATACTGAAAGAAATTGCATTATTTTAAAGTTTGCCTGGAAATATTGAAAGCTGTCTCCATAATCCGTTATTTTATATTTCTTCGATTTTATATCTATTTTGGTACAGCAATGCTCCCATTTTAGTAAAAATGCCTTCTTTTATAACCGAACTTCAAAACTATAAAATCTATTTACGATACGTCTATACGTCATAGTAAATAAGCACCACATAGAAGCCTATTCAAGACAGGAAAGTATCCTCTTAATACCCGTGTGATGGCTATTTGCGTCGGGTTCGATTAACCGCTAATGGATTCTCGTACGGTTGCGGTGGCGAGAGAGGTGCGTAAACCGAGAGCAGGTCCAACACTCTCTCGATGATGTCTTCAGGGACGCGATGAGAGACTTGAGATAGCTTAGCGTTGCATAATGCAATACTCCGGTCATCTCAGCTCCTTGACCCGTAGAAGATCACTGGATTGAGCAGAAAAACATTCTCGACTTGATGTAATGCCCTTCAACTTACAATACATTGGGCTTGAAGAGATTCATTAAAAGTGAAAATTGGCAAGTGTGCCATGATAATCTTTACCAGAAATATCAAATTGATTATTTTTGAAAGTCTAATTCTCAAAGAAAGTTAATCTAGGGGATACTTTCTGTTCACTGCCTTTTTCAATCTTTAAGACGGACAATAATATTGTGATTAATTTGTAAATAGTACCTTGTAACTGTTGTAGTTATTTTTTTAAAATGTCGGTATCATTTTGTAAAAGTGTGGGCTTTAATTAAAAAGTATGTAAATGTATGATATTCACATCAATAAGAAGCGTTTTTGAACTATGGATAACATCTTCGTCAGAGTTATCCTTCATTAGCAATCAAGCAGAGCTTAACTAGAGAAATCCGATCATATATCCATGATATAAGACAGTATGTTGGTGGCAGTGCCATGTTACATAACATTTTCATGAATCTGAAAATTGTCTACGAAACTTCGTCCTATTTCCTCAGTGAAACAACGTAATCCACTTACAACTCTACGTTGTTATTCCTCCATCTCTCATCCACTGCGAAGATGCAGCAAACTACAACATGAACAGTATTTCTTTTTCCTTTCATCAAAATGACGTCCACATTGTTGATTGGCAATTCTTCTTCCACATACTGTGGAATCTTATCAGGAAAGTCAGTAAACTTCTGAGCTCAGGATTAAACCGACGCATGTTGAATCCAGAGACGTCGTTTCACCAACTCGATTGGTGGCGGCGGGAAACTTGATCTCTACTCACCCAGTTCTTGACTGACTTGTAGGGAAAACGAGTTGAGAAGTCGTCGAGGAAAAGTCTTTGCGTTTTACATCCACATTTACATACCTTGCTGAGACTCTCGATTAACTTGAACATTATAAAGTTGAATCTCAGTTTAGAGACTTCTTTGAGGTGTCAATTTCCTCTAAAGTTTGTTCAATATCTCATCAAAATACATTATTGGATTTTTAAGTGAGTATTAAAGTGCTTTTTTAAGCTAGCCCTACCTTTTTCAAAATTCTGAAGCACAAAAAGAATTGTCCTGCATCTGCCACCACTTGTAATATTTGAATGAAGATTAAGAGCATAAGCAAGCAATCTTGAAAGAATTATTGCTTCCTCGAAAAAAGAAATACTTGTTTGTATATTGTGCCGAAGCACCAAAAATAGAACTCTGAGTTTAAGTTATTCCTATTATTCTTGAATATAAAAATGGACGAAACCCAAAGTCAAAACACAAATTAACAAAATATGTCACACAAAATTTTCTAATTATTAATTAAAACATACAAGCTAAATTTTATAATGAACCTACTGAATTTCGAACATTTTCAAAAACACCCTCCCCTACTGAAACCACCACCAGCACTAAATTACTTCTCCCCTCATAAACTCCTATCAAGCCTGACAACAAACACAGTGTTGCCAAACTCTCTGAAACACGGAGAATTCATTCCGTTGACGTGAGTTGTTCGCAACATTTTTCAAGCGTGTTTTACGTCGCGACGCTCGTGTAAAAATGAGGCCTCACGACGCCTCGAGAAGCGTCCCGACGTCGGCGTCTCTAGTCATGGCGTCGGTTCAACACTTTTAATAACGCAACCACTGTGTAAAAAGTCTAGCGGACCAGGTTATATAGAAGATTAATTGAAACCTTTTGTCTACGAGCGCATGTTTTCTGTACTAAGTGCTGGTAATGCTGACAAGTGAGAGGAGCGAGCGTCTCCATTCAACTCTTATGACTCTCATCTCTTTGGGGGTGTATTTGTCCCATTATAGGTAAAACGAAGTAACAAATCAGGCTAATTTTTTCACATAAAATTGTTCCTTTACCGATTGATTTCTAGCGTGATGGGTATCTTGGTTTCACCAGAAAATTGATGCGCATATAATTTAACTCCGCTTTATTGATGGATAATCTGAAAGAAATGTCCGTGATTAAAGTCTCTCATAAGTATCAATGCGTTCATTAAATAATTTCATAGATGAATAAAATTCTGTACCGCTTATATATCGGAAAAGAATAAATTTTCTTAATTCTTCAGACGATATGCATTCAACCCACCGATAAATTCATTAAACACCATTAAATGGAACATCTCTCAAGTTACCACAGCTTTTGTTGGGAACCAGAGTTCTTTTTACAACAGTTCATATTCGAGAATAATAGAAAAAATGCCGTCGCCATTAGACTCGCTGCAGAACAGTGCGACGTTAAGCCCCAGACAAAAAAATAGAAAAAATTGCATGTATTGTTTGAATAAAGTTGATAAAAACTTTATACCTGATTTGGGATGACACGCGTTTAGTTACATAATGAACCGAAGGACAGGTAATTTATCTGTTGTTTTGTGTGTTTTTCACAATTTTTCAGCCAAATGATAAATTATTTTTTGTATACATTTCAATTTTTCAAACCATGAAAGTAAAATCATAATCGGCTTGATAATTAACGAGGGTTTTAACTTCCTCGTTGATATCTGAAGGCATCATTCCAGTTTTGGGTTGAGCCGTATTGTCGAGATGGGACAAAAGATTCTGAAAAGTAAAAAATACTAAAACTAAACGAAAAATACTAATGATTTTGTCCACTAATGAGTCTAATCATATGGTTCCTTGGTCGAAACACAACTGGCTAAAAGTCATGGTTTTCCTCAACTTTAATTTCAGATGTACAGCAATAGTTGACAATGTTCTCAAATAGGAAAATAGCGTGTCCCTAAGAGCAGCTTTGAAAGATGATTTTTGTACAATCTTCGAAAATATTCAAAATAATATGTACCTACCATCATAACTAATGGACGATAAGAATGATAAAACATATTTAATTTAGTCTTACCTCTTTAAATAAACATGTACACACATTTCAATATACATTAGTATTTGATGCTAATATTGTTCAACCACAAAATGAAGTCTCCTAATTTCATGACAACTCCGCCAAAACCTTGTAGTTCTACCCTAGGGGTTCACAACTACAACCCAGACAAACTCTGGTCAGCAGTCCCAGCTATCTAGAAATACAGTCTAGCTGGTGCGAAGTGGAACTTGAATGTCCCACTATAATTAGTAAAGTGATTGATGATGTAAATTAATTCTTGCTCATTGGACTAACTGCTTTACGTCGTCGTCGTCGGTATATCCAACAACCTTCTTGTATTGATGTGCAAATTACATCTTATTTGTAAAGTTTGCTTCATGAATATTGATAGAGAATCGTTATAAAGAATTTGGTAATGAATAAAGCATAGAAGGAAGGGTTAGAGAAATGGAAATGCAAGAGCAGCTATATTATAGTGGGACTTAGTGTTTTGAATGTGTGGGAGAATACAGGAAATTTATATGTATAATCAGCTGTATAGTGAATAAATCAAATGATTAGTGCTGATATGTAAGTATTGTATATTATCGCCTTGTTTAGAGGTAACTTTTAGTTGATGATTCAAATTTTCAAAGACCAATGCCATATTGAACAACCGCACATTTTGATAATAAAATAAAGGCAAAGCTTTGAACGATACACTATATACAAGTTTTTAGTTAGTAAATCATGATTTGGACCTATAAATCAACTTTAGGATAATTAGTTTCCGTTGTTTGACCAACATATCACCTAACAAAAACATACACAGCGTATGAATCTACATGCAAGTGCACAAAAAGTACCTATCTGTATGAACTTTAGAAGTTGATTTGCTGACTTTGTTTTACCTCCATCCTTCCCGACTGTACTGATTCCAACAATATTGCAATTATACCGAGTTCAAAATGTTAGTAAAATTACGATTATTTAATACATATGTATTGAATTAATAACATACCAATAAAAACTGATCTTAAACAGCATTTAAGATAAACAAAAATGAATTGGCTTAGAATTATGATTTTTCTCTGATATGTTTTTCTGTGTTATTTTGATGATCTCCGTTGTGTCAGGTTGCTGTCATTTAATTTTCACCAAGTAAAACTTTTAACTTCATAACATGAATTGAAGAGTGTAGGAGTAAATACAACACACTATTGAAACAATTTGGAACGTGTTATATTTGTAAAAATAATGTTGACTTTAAAATAATTCGTAGCCTAGGAGAAAAGCCAATTATTTTAGCGGTTCTACTGAAAATTGTAATGTTATATGTGTAATATCGTTGAAGTATACCTACTTACGTTGAAGCAAAAAACTTTAGATAATGACTTTGTGCATTAATGACAGTTCTTTTTAATTTTTATCTTTCAAGTATGATCAGTTTTAATAGTTTGAAACAGCAGAATATAAAAGCAGAACTTTTTATGAAAAATATACTCGCTCTTAACTTGAAGAATCAACATTTTAAATGAGTCGTCAATGAAAAGAGAAACAATTCTTTACCACTTCATCGTGGCAACATATTGTATAGGTATCTTAACAAAACGGCCACTACCTTGCGAATAGCGGAGACATTATTGATCATCCTTCCCCTTAAAAGTTTGTCCAAGACTTTTAAGTCTCGTTTCAAAAAAGTAATCCTCGTAATTCACAAAATTCAATTGTGTTATTTATTTGTACATTTAAATAAAACTAGTTTAAACGAAATAAAATAACTCTCAAGCGCTAAACGCTCCAGACTATTGGCAAGAAATCGAAGACACCACGAGGCTGGATTGATTACACTGTCTCGCCTGCTTGCAAGATGTCGGGGTGAGGTGTGGGTGGGGAGGGAGAGGAGGGGGGCTGTTATTTGCCAGGGTTGATTGACGTACACCTGTCAGTACGTTAATATGCTTGAAATCTATCAAGATCGTAATGTAAACTACACTGCGAGTTTAGATAATGGATAATTGCTTTAGCTGTTTGTATTACAAACACCGACAAGATACATTAAACTTAACCCGTTATTCTTCATAGCTTTCGATATGAAATGTAATCGAATTCTATCCTGCTGGCTTTTACTAGATTATTGCTTTATGTAGATAGGTTAAAATATTTACACTGCCAAAACATTTACGACTTTTGTGATATTTAAGGGTCTGTTTCTAAACACTTTTACGAGATACAAAATTGGATGGAATTATGTTTAAATATTATTTCATACATGAAAACAGATAAAAGTAGACGTGGTATTTTCTAAAGCACATTATTTATGAGTAAGTTTCCCAAAGCTTACAGCAATTTTCTTTTGTTACAGATGTTTACAACTCAACAGTGCCCAGCTCACTTGGTATCTCTATGGTAAGACAGACTTTGCTGTATATCAGAGTTAATGTAGTGTAACAATATGTAGTTATAACACACTTGAAGCACGAATAATACTTGGGAGTGTGTGCCCCTTGACTTTGCAGTAACATCGTTGTTTATGGGCCAGTGTACATCAGATACAGTCAGGAATATTTGCAGAGGCTGTGAAATCGTTCTGGGTCACTGGAATTGGGTCACATGACCATTGGGATTTCGTGTCGTCTTTTGTGACAAATATATCGGGGATACCTCAAGGGATTTTTGTAGGCAATCAAATATAAGTAATTTAATTTATATGTTAGTCACTTTCTTTGACCTATATGATTTGATAGTTTTTTTCAGATTAGAAAATATATACGATATTCATTTGTTAAGTTTTGTACAGTTGTTCATCGGTCACAAGTGTTAAATTCTGAACGAAATTGGGTTAGTAGTTCATGTTTGAAATACTTCCACAAAAGAAGGGAATGAAATTTATCTTCAGTGCCAGTTATTACTTTGAATTACAAAAGGTTAGAAGTTTTAGCAGGTATTTTCTTTGGAACATGAAGTTTAAAATTAATTGTACAGTCTTAATTTCAAATGTTGTTCGTTGATTTTACGCTTTTCAATGTAATTAGTGATTCTAGCGAATTTTCATTAAAACTCAAACATCATGATTTGATTTTAATGAAACTAATTATACAACTTGATCAAACTCCGCGGGTGACCAAAAGTCAGAGAAATATATTAAAAATGGTTTTACTCCTCCAGAAAACAGCGACTTCGTAATAAAACTATCGGCAAAAGAAGAGTCATTTTCACGGATGGATTTCAAATAGTTTTTTTTAAAGATTATTTCTCTTCTTTTTAATAATTAATGATCTTCATTATTCTAAACCACGAAATAATTCCGCACATTAATCTTATCCGAGTGAAGCTGGAGATAACTCGGAATCTCGCGTTGAAACATTTTCAACAGATTTTATGAAATATCTGCGAGAAACTTTGGCAATATTTCACGACCGAACCGCGTGAATTCTTCTAAATTCTATGATTTAACAATCCTTTATTACGCTCTTCCAATGGGACTTTAATTGAATCTGAAAATGATAACGTTTTATTCTATTCCTGCGAAATTTCGAGTGAAATCTTCTGAATCAGCTGAGATGTTCGAGAAATGTAAACTGGGTCAGAGGAACAGAACGAGTTTCTCGAACTAGTTCAATTTAGGAAACTGCAGGTGAAATAGTTGTCTTTGTAATCACATCTAGTTTTAGTCGCAAGAGCTAATAGTGAACTATCAACTCTACAGAAAATCTGATCTGAGTTTGGGTTGAGATTTTTAGTTGTCAATTAGAAGTTTCATAGATGGATCCAAACTAATTAAATATATTACTAAGCTGTCTTCTGTATTCGGAATTTATTTGAATACTTGGATTTTTACAGCTTCATATTCCATCAACAAATTCAATTAAATAATTCCACACATAAAACATAGTAAAATATTAAAATATTTAGTACCTACGTACTAAATTATCTTGAGATAAGATTTTATAGAGATTTGTTATATACCTCTTATTATGAATTGCAATTAAAGGACAATACATTATTTTGAATTAAATTGAGAATTCCCGGTAATGGATCTCTTACTTTAGAGAGCATAAACTTCATCACTGAAATTCGTCAACAATTTCATGAAATTCACTCCATCTCATCTGAAATTACCCGAAACTCCGTCAACTCGACTGATCCCGAATATAAATTAGATTTCATATCATTAAATACGATCTCGTAAATATCTGGTCCTTATCAAGATCGGATCTCGATCTTCTCTACGGAGAATAACTCGATCAGTCTGGTCAACTTGATACCGCAACCAACTTCCCACAGGAACGATTGATTTAGTCGGGAACTCTTTAGTCGAGTTCCCCTGCAGGTTGAAGATAATCCGCCGGGACAAATGTGAAGCTCTCCTAAGCTCTGGCCATGAAAATGCAATCATGAGGGATGAACGAGTATCTTGATCGCTCTTCTGTTGCCATGGTGAGAGTTTCAATCGCTGGGATGATTTCAGCTCTAATCGATTGCAGAGAATCATTTGGAGATGAAAATAATGTATTATTCAATGGCTGGGATCTAGACGAGGTTTGGGATATTATTGAAGAAGTAAATTTAAAACAGGAAGTTAATAAATCGAATATAAAATGTCTCCTTAGTCAGTATTTACGTATCATTATTTATCAGTATTTATAGCATTTTACGTAATCATCTTTATAGTCCATATTAGCTTTTTACTTCTAATAAATTATCATCATCATCATCATCATTTTCATCACCGTCATAGGCTTCATAATCTTTAGTAATTTCAAAGTTATTTGTATATTAAACAATTGTTTTATTGTATAGGGTTGTTTCATGTTATTTTCACTTCATGTTCATAATTTTAAATTGTTATTCTTATTTGATGTTTTCTCTCTTTTCTCTATTCGAGAAAATAAGGAACACAACTGACCTCTGGTGGATTTTGTGGTACTAGGTAAATGGCGGCTATCAAGGGCGCATTTGCATAAATATAAATACAAATAGTTGATATAGTTGTTTGTTATGGCCAAAAAAGTAAATTTATAGCTAAATATCAATTTCATTTGTCTTTTGTTTTTTCACTGCTTTATGGAAACACGAAATGTAAAAACAAACAAATTAATATGTGGACCTAATAGTAGCCATCTTGCCAGAAGTGGCTCCATCACGTATCACTTATTTGTGGGAATACATTTGACAGAGAAGTTCATAGGCGTGCGCAGGAGAAATCATTAGGGGGGGCCAACACGATTAATGACAAGTGAAAAAATTGCTACGAGATAAGGGGGGTGTGGGGGGCGCGCCCCCCACCTTGCCCCGCAGGGCGTTTTTTGGATTTTTGAACTTTGAAATCAATTTTGGGACGTTCTGAGGAGTATTTTGTTACTATTTTTTTTAATTTTACCTACGTTTTCACTACAATAAGGTGCCCCAAAACCTAGCCCGGCAGAGTGTTTTGTAGTTTTTTGGACCTTCAAAATGAATTTGAGACGTTTTGAGGTGCACTTTGTTCACTTACCTTATGCATGCATAGTTAGTTGCAACTAACTATATATGTTAAACACCACAAAACTTAATTTTTTTACGACATATAAATATAAATTCAAAATTGTGCTGAAAGGGGGTTCGGGGGCGGAGCCCCCGAGAAAATATTCTCTGAAGGAACATATTAGAGCAATTTTGAGGCATATTAAAAATAAATAATTTGTAGGGGAAAAACCTGGAAATTCATGAAAAAATCGTATTTTTGGAAGGTCGTTTAGGCATTGTCTACGTGGTATTTTCTTCAAAATAATATTGTGTTTTTGATCAACCTAGTACTTGATTCCAGTCATGTGGGCAACTTCAGTGTGCCCCGCAGGGAGATTTTTTTGTTTGAAACCCTTTTAAAACAAAATTTTGACACTATTATGACCGCATTATATAATTTTTTAGTTCAGTCTGACCCATTAGGGGGGGGCCAAGGCCCCCCCGGCCCCCCCCCGTGCGCACGCCTATGGAGAAGTTAACCCTCAGTTTCTTTTTAAATTACGTTATTCGCTATTTGTAACATTTCTTATATCAAATAAGTACATTTGATAAAGTTAATGTATTATAATTTCTAATTCATAGCTCAAATTTGATTAACCAGTAAATTTGTACTTTTCCTCTGTGTCAAATACAGCAGACATGCTTGAGTTCGCCAAGGGCCGGTTTTTATCAAGTACCAATTACAGACTATACAGACTTTTACAGACTGTACATTCAATCTAGTATTTAGCTGAGGTAATTAGCTGTTACCAACTTAACTACCTATTTATATTACCTTTAAGTTCATTTGGAGTTGAAAACCCGCGCCTACAGAAAATTGAAATCGCATAGATTCGCAGAACCGTGCTTTGCGTCTGAGTTTGTTCAGTTACCAATAATACTATTGTTGTAAAGTGGAAACTGGGAACGAATTTAATCAAAGCCATTGCGATGATGATTGTATAAGCCGTAAAACGTGACGATGTTTATATTCATAACTTATATTTTCTCACATCCAGCATCTCAAACAAACAAAAGAAATAGAAATCATGACAAACTGAATCCCGTCAGAATTGCGAAAGGCTTCAACAAGACTATGTTCCACCCACACTCAATTTCTATTTGGTTCTTCATTTCTCTTGATCTGTGGAAATATGTTTTCAATTCTCTCCTCATGAAAGACCCCAGCGGCTAGAAAACAGTTATGAAACCGAGTGATTTTCGTTCGTTTTTTTGACGCCTCATGACGATAGATGGTCGACAACCGAACGGAAATTAATTAATTGCGAACTTGTTCAGAACCGAATGAGTGGAAAATCATCAAACATTAATTGAGTTACTATTCGTTGAAATGATTTCTCTTGGTAACTTGATAAAAAAAAAATGTCAGAATAATTTACTTCTATTGATTGCGGTCCATCGTGAATTCGGCGCTATCGTCAAAGTGCAGAATAACTCACAAATAGGATGAAACGATGGCAGTGAATTGTGATTCTTCAACCGCTGTTGCAAATGTCTAACTTTAGAAGATAGCTGAAGATCTCCTTTAAGAGCTGGAGTAATTTCATTCTTTAATAATCAACTCCTGGACGATTGGAATTTTTCAATTATGGTGAACGATCTTTGCACCATTAATTTTGTTAAAGAAAATTTCACGAAGGGATCATAAAAGAAAAACAATGTAAGGTACAGTTATTAGTAAACATTCTTTGCTCTTACCTAGCAAAATAAAGTAATCACCAGTAGTTTTGTTTTAGAAATCTACCATTGTGAGTCGACTTTGGAACGTAAGAAAGTACGATATGACATTGACCTTGAAAGCTCTCATACGAAAAACTCATTCCATAGATGAAATCCTATTATGTCCAACACATTTTTACTAAAGATAAGTAACTATGGAGTAAACTTTCAAGTCAAGCCATACACATTATTTCATAAAATATGAATAAATACCTACAACAAGAGCACACATTAGAAAGTAACTACTCATTAAAGAATGTCCAGTACTGTAAACATTAATACGCAATGTGAATATAGAATAATGTGATAGTGAAGGTCTAAATTGACAAATTCTAGGCACAAGAAAAAGTGTACAGAATGTATACATCATTTTAACATTAAAATGTACTAGCAAAATGTCAAATGGACTTGACTACAGTTTCATTTAGGGCGTTCTTTTTCAAAAGAATAATTTTCTTGGGACATAATAATAGCAACGTTGTAAGAGAGTTAAGTAACAATAAAAATGTACTTCTCGTCTCTCTCATCTCTTACCTGTGTAAGTGAGTTAAAAACATCATTTCACGAGATATTTCACTTGACCTGCAAGTTTTCTGCTCCACAAGCAATCCGGGATGAGATGATGAGATTATAAGACGCATTTCGCTGACGTCATGAGTGTATTAGTGAACGTCCGACGCCGGAATCACCGTCGCGACGCTTACATCTTTCATTTGACCTTGGGGACATATTAGATGTCACAGTCTCTTGAAATTCACAGATGCCGTGTGAAGGATGCGAGAGTTTTTCATAATTATGAGTTAGTTTTATGTGCCGAGTTTAAATCTTGGAATAATATTTCCTAAATATCGTCAGAACTTTTGAAGCATTAAAATTATTTACAGCTTGACAATTATTTTTAATGTTATTTCTTGAGTCGCCCTAATAAATATTAATTATCACCGAATTCTAAATTCGTAGCCAACAGCAAAGCAAAGATAAAATTTAACTTTTTTCAACTTTGATTCGAGTTGCACAAATATTTTATTTTGAAAATGTAGAATCATTTAAAAAATATATATTCGATTGAACCTCAATAATATTGAAGCACAGCACAGCATTGGTTAATTATTACTTTTTTAACCGGCATACATTCCCTTCATATATTATTATTGTAAAACGACCACGATATTTTAATTAGGAATGCTGCGTTTGCTTGTCGTTCATTCTCGCTTACCTAAGCATTGAGCATTTTCAAAGTAAGAATATGCACATTTCCTTGTAAACTTATAAAGCGGTTAAGTTCCTAATAGTGGAAAAATGATGATGAAATAGCTTAACACTAAATTTTCAAATTACGTACTTTTTACTAGTTGCTCACATATTTTGCATCAAGAAACGTTAACCCAATTCTGTAAAAATCAAGCAAAGATTTAATGTTCTTACTTAAACACAAGATAGTTTATTACTTGTCCGTAATATTACTCCACGGCACTATTATTATTTGATTTTGACGTGAAGGATGTTTAAGGACACCTTGACAGCTAGATGATGTCACGACTGAATAGAGTTAATGCATAGCCAACTGACATTACGATGTATCTCTATGGTTGTAGAAAATATATCAAGGATGCCAAGGATGTCAAGGATGTCCAATAATGTCAAGGATGTCAAGGATGTCAATGATGTCAATGATGGCAATGATGTCAATGATGTCAAGGATATCAATGATGTCAAGAATGGCAATGATGGCAATGATGTCAATGATGCCAAGGATGTCAAAGATGTCAAGCATGTCAAGCATGTCAAGTATGTCAGTGAAGTCAAGGATGTCAAGGATGTAAATATGTCACGCATGTCAAGGATTTCAATTATGTCAATGATGTCAAGGATGCCAAGGATGTCAAAGATGTCAAGGATGTCAAGCATGTCAAGGATGTCAGTGATGTCAAGGATGTCAAGGATGTCAGTGATGTCAAGGATGTCAAGGATGTAAATATGTCACGGATGTCAATGGTGTCAAGGATTTCAATTATGTCAATGATGTCCAGGATGTCAAGGATGTCAATGATATCAAGGACGTAAAGGATGTCAAGGATGTCACGGAAGCCACGGATGTCACGGATGTCAAGATGTCAATTATGTCAAGGATGTTAATGATTCCAATGATGTCACGGATATCAATGATGTCACGGATGTCACGGATGTCAAGGATGGTAAGGAGGCTGAGATCTTTTAGTAATCAATCTTCCCAACTTACCTCTCGTCTGCGGAAAACCACGTAAACTTTAATTAGGAAGGTCAGCCGCGGGACTCAAACTCGAAACCCCGAGATTACATTTTCCATTTATTAAGATAACAGATATTATACTGTTATGCTATAATAATCGTAGAGTGATTTTAATGCTCATATTCAAATTGACTGGCCATACGGCGAAGTATACGTACCTACATGACTTGCATTAATTTCACCTGGTTTCAGCTAAAATCGAATTAATTATGCGACACAACGGACGGTCATATGCGAGGAAAACACGTAACATCTGCATTATAGACTAATTCGTCAGAATAACAATCTGCATTTTACTAGATTTGATAATTACTGAGAATGGTATATTTTTCATGCTAGTTGTCAAGCAGGCCCGCAGCAAGTAGAATGTAGGTTACTCGGACGAAATTTATTGGGGAGAGATTACTGAGAATACAGCTGTACTTTAATACTTGAAGTATAGCAATGTATACAAAGAAACTTCGTAAAATATATATTTACGACCTCCAGTCTTTACATTATCAACTTAAATTAGACACAATGACGTGAGCATATTGTCAAGAAATGTAAAATGTTTAAGTAGAATGTGGGTAAATCCAGCACAAGCCAGTAGAATGTGAGTTACCTCGGCACACGCTACTAAATAATGATAACTAAAGGGATTCAACAAATAAGAGTACACTCAGGAATAGTTCGCCTGAATGCGAGCACTTACGTGTATTGGCGTGAAAACTACACCATACATTTTGAAAACATTTCAAGTATTCAGTCGCTATTGTAAGTAACATCCTCTGTACTGTACATTCCAACCATATTCACGTCCGTAATGCATCTCCTGAGCCATTACGCGATGGCCAAGGTGCTTCTTAAGCTGAATAAATCGCAAGACATTTCTCCGAAGTGTTATTCGAGTCAGTCGCCATTCCGCTCACGCTCCTGGATCCTGGCACTCTCATGACTATACCTGACAGAACGTGACGCGGCGGGGGCACGAACCAAGGACCGTGGCACATTCGTTACGCCGCTGTCTTCCGGTGCATTGTCAGGAAGTTCCGTTGCACTTACATTGCCAAGGTCACGAGGAAGTGGAATGCAGGATGTAGATGAGGGGATGTTGTAAATGTAAGAATTGTTTTTTGTATAATGTTCAGCATTATTTGCTGTGCGTTCTAATCTTCATTAACTATTTTATTATTTAATTTGACATTTGAAACTTCGATGTATTTATTTTATAAAATACCAATTTCGTATAAACAAATAAATTGACCGTGTTTTAAAATACGACTGTACCAATAACGGTAAATCATAACATTAAAGTACACATAGAAAATATCAAGAAATCGAAACAAAATATTTGTGGATAATAAACAAGAAAAATATTATTTCAAAGAATCTCATTTAAAATGTGAAGGTATAAAGATGTTGAAAGCAAACACAGGTCGTATCTCGGTAATAGAAAAGGAATATTACGTCGTGTTGAATGCCAAACAAGCTTCAATGTACAAAACTCTTATCAGTACTTAAAAGATATGTTCAATGAAATTGGAATATGAACTGCTTTTGATTTTATGATATGTGTTTTAATTTTGACAGCATCAAAGAATTGCCTCAGGCATTTTGTATCCCGACAGTTTCCTCCTTGATTTCTTACTAACTCGTCTCTCCAGCATCCTCCTGTCTCTCTGATTTGTGTTTGTGAAACATGAACTTCGTTGGAGAACATTGCCCGAAGACTTAAAAGAAGTTAAGAACGAAGTAAAGTACAATATATAAAAAAAAGTATAATACAATAAATACAACGAAGGAAAACATTGTCATTATACTCCATTGTTTTGAAGAGTATTTACCCGATGGCCGAGTTCTTTAAGATGATTGTCTTTTGTCATGCATTCGTTTTGCATCGCTACATTTTAGTTTGTTAAACAGCGATTTGTCACGTGCAAGAATGTGATTATAAAATGCAGCTACGTGTTTTCTCTTGCTTAAAAGTAAGCTCCAGTGTAAACATCCTATAGCTTTAATCTAGAAGAAGAAATGGAGCATGATCTTCAGAGAAATAACATCACATTGTCTAGTTACATAAGTAATTAATTTTTTTCCATCTAACGGTGACTGCCATGCACATTATTCTCACATAGAAAATAATTTCTTTATTCTCTTCAAGATTGAATTTCATGTTCATTTTCTAGGAAATTGTCATTATAATAAACTAACACTGAAGCAAAAACACTGTCGATCCAATTATGTTAATGAGCTAGTACGAACGTAAGCAATATGGTTTAGAGCACATAATTATATATTCGATGTTAATATTATGTTACACTTTTATTTTTATTTTTCAATATTTCACATGAAAGTCAAATAATTATTTGTGGGAAATATTCCTTGTGACACAACAAATTGCAAACCACGTTGTTGCCGCACAAAAAACTATCTGTACCAATTTCTCCACATAACTTGCTGGAAATTCTTCTGTAGAATCATCTCTTCACTCATTTCAGATAAATATCTCTCCTCCAATGGATGTAAAAAATACAACTACGTCTATTAAAGAGTCATTTTAATTTACTTTTAACGCCTGGAGGTACCTAACATCTCTGTAGAACCAACATTACATGAATTACACCAAAATCCTATTTCTCACATGAGATTTCATGTAGGTATCTGAAGGGTACAGGGGAAGAACGCTATGAGTCACATTCGGATGAAACTGAGATAAGCGAAGTTTTATGTTGAAACTTGTATCTATCTTCCATACAAATCGATATTTCAATTGCGTTTTTCAAGACTTTGTGGCAATATTTTCTAAACACCGATGGTATATTCTGAAAACTCATAAAAATCATTGCAAGATGATACCTTAAACTCATTTTTTCAACCTTCATCTGTCACATTGTATTGCGAGCTGTGTTGCGGGTTGCATCTCGTCACACGACACAAGTAAGCGGTGATTTAGAAGTCAACATGGAAGAAGGAAGGAACTATTACTTGCCCTCAATCCTCCACACGGTTGATTCAACAGACATGCTCAGTCATCGCCTGTGTGGCTTTAACTTTACCTAGATCCCACGATCATGAATGTTGCAGAGCTGGGGGGTAACTTCTGGTTTTATGTGCTGAGATTTTAGACGCGTTCTAACCAGTGAATCACTGATGTCATGAAATATCGTCCTTATATCCTGAAATAAGATATTAATATTTATAACAAATTAAGTATCTTAATTAGACTATTGACATCATTTTAAAATCTAGAGCAGTAAGTTCTTGTTAAAGTTATAGTTGTTTGCAAGCTGGCTCAGGTATGGGACTTCTGGATGACCGGGGTTCGAATCCTTCTTCTTAACAATCCTTTGTCATGTTTCACCATCATAACCCTAACATTATCATACGCATTTACCTTTCGCCTCTAGCTTAGTTATAGAAAAGTGCGACGTTAAACAACACTAAAGTAAAAAGAAATACAAAATCACGATATAAACCACATAAATCAGTTGATTTGACTCAATTATTGTAAATAACAGTATGATTTTAGTGAATCACTGTTCATTATGTATAAAACATTACTACTCTGATGAATTAACTCATACTCGGTCAAGTTCATGTACAATTACATTATTCTCCATTAAATATGTGTTCCTAACCTGTGGCTATGACAGTATGTGTGTATCTATTAGGAAATGCTATGCGCTGCACTATACTTGAATGCTGCAGCGTTGCGTAATGTATTAAAAGAGCAACGTTGGAGATATGGCTGACTGAGCTACAAAGCATATTCACGCCTCCGGCAACACTGCAATTTAATTTATGACTCGAATGTGTCAGTATCAACCAGCCGGAGATAATGTGGGTCACACATCAAGCTGTCCCGATGTGATAACTACGCGCTTCTGGTCGTGACACGAGAGTTGGAGTTTGTAAAGACAATGTCAAGGCGACAGAGAAGTTACGAACATTACTTGCTTGTTTCAAGGAAGAGTTTACTTTATCAAGATTCAAGATCAAACTGTCATCTTTTAATAATATTTTAAACACAATTCTTCAAATTCACATGACATTTTAAATTCTTCGATGTATGGCATTCAATTTTTATTTTCGCCCCGTTGTCCTGCTACTGTATATTAATTTTTGTTTTTATTGTTTTGTGTACTGGTAGCCATTATTCCGTAAAATGGAGTGTTTTCCCTTACCAATTCTATTAAGTATGACATGGTGCTATATGTTTGTATTACATAATTTTGATAAAAAAAGTATTTATCTTGAGTTTTGATTCGAGATGAATCTACCTCTACAGAATTGTACAGATGAATTGGAAATAGGGGTGGGATGATTAAATGAACAACTTTCATCTAGAGATATCCTTCTTATTTTCCCCGATAACACAATATTATAAAACAGGATCACTGACTAGCTGACTTGGTATGAGACTTATAATTACCTCCAATTTCTGGAATATTTATCTGGACACTATTATCTAAGAAGGTTAAAAAATATTATTTTTGTAAACAAAGGCATTGAAGAGAAAAGGTAGAAGAAGGATTCTTTCAATTGAAGCAGCAAGCATCGGTCTTCAAGTAGCTTCTGGGCTTTAATTGTGCTTGTTAACATACTTATAGCATACTATGATTCGTGTCAATATGTCCCTTGTAAAAATGCGGAGGATTTCTTGTTCAAGTCTGTCATTTGTATGCGATAAACAAGTCAGTGATATTCTTATTGAGCAAACAACAATCAGTCATACACTCAATTTCAGACAATCGAATCCACCTTTCACGAAAGAAAATTTTATTGAACTGTCGCTGAAAATGACATCCATCTGTCATCTAAACGTCAATTTAAATTGATTTAACCTTGAATCATCTTCCAGTCTGTTTTCCCCAAACTCACAGCTTAACAGCAATGTCATCGAACAATGCACGACATTAACTGATTATTGTGAACAGAAGGGGAAAATGTCTCCACATAATACTCAATAGCATCTAATTAAGTTGCATGCCATTTAGGGAGACATAAAACTTTTCTTTTTGTGTTTTATAAAACCATAAAAGCAAACAATTTGCGTGTTCTTGTTATATGTAGGGCACTTCAGTATCTTTGATGTGCTTGTTATATCTGTCAAAGGTCGGAAGAAGAAAGCACCACTCTGGTTTTTTACAACGTATAAATTGTTTAGACAAGTCCGTAATTCAGAGTTACACCAAGAAATTACTCTCATCAAATTATTGTCGTGTGTTTTGAGATGAGTAGAGATTGCTCGGAGGTTGTTACAGATTACAGCATCCCTAAGGATACTCTCAAAAGTTAGGTTACTCTTGAAACAAACTCGTAAAATGTTTATTATAAAATATGAGATGTACCACATTTCATCCAAGATGGCGCATCCGGAGAATGCACGTAGCTAATAACAAGATATTTGCATAATGTTCTCGAGATAATTACATCCCAGAAAAAAACACTCCGTGTAAAAAAGGCAGCCAAGTCTCTTTACTTCAAAAAAATTCAACACTGAAAAGGAGTGATATCAAAAAAGGAGCCAAGTCAATGACATTTCCAAATATTTAATCGTATTTTTGAAATAAAAGAATAAACACCGAGAAATACTTTACAAAAGGACTTGGCGCATCGTTTTTTTAAAGACATCATTCTATCCTAAAAGTAGAAAGAAATTTACAAATAGGTAGGTACATTTTCCTCTTTCTATTAGAGCCAGAATCTATTAATCAAGCTACTTTTAATAATGGCTATTTTATAGTTTTGTCAATGGCGATAGAAGAAAGATTTCATGCTGTAATAGATAAGTAATATAAGGATGGAAGAATTAAATAACAATTGGAAGTGGGCTCATACATATTCTTGCAGTACCTACTGTTAATATGGTGATATTAGAAGGGAATCTTTTCATAATTTGATCTTGACTGAAGGAAATCATGAAACGTTGTCAAATAATTACTTACTATCTATGGAACACTATTATATATTTTTGAAGTGTCAAGTGTATAAAGTTATTTTTTTTAATAGAAATACAATGTGACTTCACTGTGTACTTTGTGAAATGTATTGCTATAAAATGCAGTAGAAATTTATTTCATGATGAGAAGGATTAACGCATTAGACTTACCTAATTAATATGTTGCCACGAAACAATATTACGAAGATAACTATTGTGTATTTATAGAAAACATAGGCAACAGTTTCATCGCGTATATATTCAAATAGAAAATATTTTACAGTAGGTATGTGTCATAAGTAATTGAAAGATGTTTCCCTATTATTCTAAAAATTCTTAATGACGGTTGTTTATAAATGGCATATGCTTATGAATAGAAAAATGTCTTTAAAAAAACGATGCGCCAAGTCCTTTTGTAAAGTATTTCTCGGTGTTTATTCTTTTATTTCAAAAATACGATTAAATATTTGGAAATGTCATTGACTTGGCTCCTTTTTTGATATCACTCCTTTTCAGTGTTGAATTTTTTTGAAGTAAAGAGACTTGGCTGCCTTTTTTACACGGAGTGTTTTTTTCTGGGATATCACTTCTTTTGTTAGTTTATTCATACAGCTTGTAGCACATGTCCGAGCAAGGACTAATTTCTTTAAAAAAATACGCCTCAACCGATTTGGATAGGTACTAAGAAAAGTTGCGTTTGGTAAAAGATTAAAATGATTATCCAAAAAAAATAGCTTAGGTTTCGTTACAATCGGTCCAGCCGTTTTCGATATTTGACGTCACTTCCGGTTTTGAAATAGGGGCCGAAAATAATGTCTTCTTGAAATCATAATTAGAAGTCCTACAAAATTACATAAATTGATAACAATCGGTTTAGCCGTTTTCGATATATAACGTCACTTCCGGTTTTGAAATGGCGGCCGAAAATAATGTCTTCTTGAATTCATAATTATTAGTCCTACATATTTCCAAAATTTGGTTGCAATTGGTACAGCCGTTTTCGATATATGACGTAAATTCATGTTTTAACAATGGCGGCCGAAAATAATGTCGTCTTTAATTCATAATTATTAGTCCTACACATTTCCAAAATTTGGTTGCAATTGGTACAGCCGTTTTCTATATATGACGTCACTTCCGGTTTTGAAATGGCGGTGGAAAATAATGTCGTCTTGAATTCATAATAATAAGTCCTACATAATTGCATAATTTGGTTGCAATCGGTACAGACGTTTTCGATAAATGACGTCACTTCCGGTTTTAACAATGGCGGCCGAAAATAATGTCGTCTTTAATTCATAATTATTAGTCCTAAACATTTCTAAAAATTGGTTGCAATTGGTTAAGCCGTTTTCAATATATGACGTCACTTCCGGTTTTAACAATGGCGGCCGAAAATAATGTCGTCTTAAATTCATAATTAATATTCTTATGTCCTACATATTTACACAATTTAGTTCCAATCGGTACAGCCGTTTTCGATATATGACGTCGCTTCCGGTTTTAACAATGGCGGCCGAAAATAATGTCGTCTTTAATTCATAATTATTAGACCTACACATTTCCCAAATTTGGTTGCAATCAGTACAGCCGTTTTTGATACATGACGTCACTTCCGGTTTTAAAAATGGCGGCCGAGAACACTGCAACCTTGAATTTATAATTATTCACAATGTACGTTTACTAATATCTATTTAAAAGTATAAAGTGGTGAATTTAATGTCATTTAACATATTTATGACGTAATTCATCAATCATCATATTTATGACGTCATTTCCGGTATAGGTAATAAGAATACAATCTAGTTTTATCTATAGTTGATACTTCATGAACGACCATCTGAATTCATAATCCCTATATTTCCGTAAAATCGGTCATGCCGTTTGTAATATATGACGTCACTTCCGGTTTCATTTAGTGGTTCCTGCCGCCATTTCCGGTACCGTTAATTTGTTTATTTATTTTTCCCAATTGATTTTTCAAATAAATAGTAGAATGAATACGCAGGAGCTAGTTCAGTTGCAATCGGTACAGGCGTTTTAGATATATGACGTCACTTCCGGTTTCAGAAATGGCGGTCGAGAACACTGCAACCTTGAATTTATAAATTGTATTGTCTATATTACAATGTAAGTTAATTATGTACGTATTTTAAGTATAATTTGTTGAAATAAGTGAAATATTGCGTATTTATGACGTCACTTCCGGTTTAGAAAATAAGAAAATAATTTTTTGTTATTGATACTTCATAAAGATGACCATCTAAATCGAATGGAATCGAATCTAATTTCGTTCTAATCGGTCCAGCCGTTTTTCATATATGACGTCACTTCCGGTTTAAAAATGGCGGCACAAAAAATCACAAGAGGCAAGGTATCATCAGACGCCAAAAGTGCATATGTGGTAAAAATTTCAGGTTGATCGGTTCAGCCGTTTAGGCTGTGGCGGTGACAGCGACCTTTTCTGATATCATCTGAAGAAGAAGAAGAAGAAGAAGAAGAAGAAGAAAGCGGTGTAATTTCACGATTTTCACTGCCCTCTAGGTCGTAAACGGCATGACCGGTTGTTGTCGCGTGATGTATATGTAGTCAGGTGGGCCATAGCTCAAAATTAAGACATTTCACAACAATGTGAGATTTTCCATTGTTGAGATCCAGTAGGCCGAAAATGCTATGTTGTTGCTTACAGTAAAAGTAGTTGGTCTGCTCCTCAGTTTATATAGGCATTTACGGTATGTTGAGTGACTGTGAGTGTACGGTACGACTTGGCTGAGTGGAGCGACCGCTCCACTAGATCATCAGACGAATGCATCTTTGCAAACTCGTCTTCTTTTATCACTTCATAGACAGACTTATATTGCCTCTATTGAAGTATGGCACACTTAAAAGAGTAGTTTTCACGTTCGTTCTTTGGCAGAGAATATTTAACCCATATTAACCGCAATTTCAAAGTGAAGTATTCCATGATGAACTGGAGCGAATATATTTATATTCTTCATTCATATCTCGTTTTAACATTTTTCTTGACGCTTCGAATAAAAATACACATCAACCATTTCCGCCATATCTCATCTGTTGACAATTTTCAAGAAACTAGACGCATTACCATAACTTCTGTAAGGTAGTTATTTGAAAACACTGTAAAACTTTGAGAGTTATTACTGCAAGGGAATGCAGATGCACCTAAGAGTCTCCTGTATAGTGTTGTGTTTTATGCACCACTCTGTTGTTTTTCTTGTAATAAACACATGTTTTCTAAATGCACGTACCACTACATAATATTCTACTCGGACTTAGCTGTTATTTCAACTATTGTTCTGCAACTTACTAGGCTAATGGTAACCAAGATAAGATGATGGTAAGGAGGTAATGATGAAGAATAATAAGTTATGATGTACGGTGGTAAGTTGACGGTATTGGCCTATTAGAGAGAAGCTCCCCAGAATTTACCTCTCGAATGAAGCAACCAACAAATCGAATTTCGGGACTTCCGGAAAGTAAGGCCAGAGTGTTGTCTGCCTGAGCCAATTTGCGCCGTAGAATTTGTTGTAGTTTACTTAAACGATATTTACTCAGTTCACAAATAACGACTACTAAAATTACCAATGATTCTATAAGTGAGCAGAAGCAGCATAATATTCGGTCAAATCACAGTCTTGTAATTTCTTGTGTATACTTGAACCCCATAAAAACACTTCGTGTAAAAATACCAGCCAAGTCTCTTCTACTAAAAAAAATATATGAAATCTAAAAATTCTGCACTGAAAAGTAATGATATCAAAAAATTTGCCAAGTCAAAACTTTATTTGAAAATCAAAAAATACTTGGCGCATCGTGTATATTAATAGCTTAGAAGTATAGGCCAGATATAAAATATACATAAAATATACAAACATATAGTATACCTAAAATGCCCTAAAAAATCGATGAGCCAAGTATTTTTTGATTTTCAAATAAAGTTTTGACTTGGCAAATTTTTTGATATCATTACTTTTCAGTGCAGAATTTTTAGATTTCATATATTTTTTTTAGTAGAAGAGACTTGGCTGGTATTTTTACACGAAGTGTTTTTATGGGGATATCACTCCTTTTTTTAGTTTATTCTAACAACTTGTGACACATATGAAATGAACAATTACTAAATTCTTTTAAAAAATCATCACCCTTTACAATTTGGTTACCACTAATGAATAGCAGCGTATGGTCCTAAATAATTGCTTTAAATGATCTTTCACGAAGAATAGCAAAGGTTTCATTCCAATCAGTCAACCCAGTTCCGAGATATGGCAACACTTCGGTTTTCAAAATGGCTGCTGAACTTTCTGCAATGCCACATAGAATTTATTTCTATAAATGATGTGTATCATTTTAAGCTTTCTGAATATGTATTTATTGTATAGGAGGGAAATATAATAATTTATACATTTGAATGACGTCATTTCCGGTCTCATAAATAGGAAAATTCTATTTGTACTGTTCATATTCCATAGAGATGGCCTTCCGAATCGTTTGGCGCTAGTTTCATACCGATTTGTCTACCAGTTTTTAAAATATGACGTTACTTCCGGTTTAAAAATGGCGGCTGAAATCTCTGACCCCTTGAAGTATATTTTAAACATGATAACAATTTTATAAGCTGTCTCAAATAGTATATTTATTGCATCAAAATAAAAATTTGTGAGTTTATTAAAATGTGTGACGTCATTTCCGGTTTAGGTATGGGAAACTGCAAATATTATTGATGATAATACATAAAGTTGACCGTCTAAATTGTTTTGCGCTGGTTTCGTTGAAATCTTATTGAGATATTGAGATATGATGTCACTTCCGGTTTCAAAATGGCGGCTTCCGGTTGGTTTTATAACAAGTCACATGAGACGTCAAAAGTACATACGTTACATAAATATCAAAATAATCGGTTAAACATTTGTTGCCAAAAAGCCAATCGATGTATTTCAAATTTCATTACGTCATTTCCGGTTTCTTTAACATAATGTTTAGTCTTTTGCTACTTATCATGCATATAGATGACCGTCTGAATCGTTTGGCGCAATTTTCGTTCCAATCGGTCCAGCCGTTGACGAGATATGACGTCACTTCCAGTTTCAAAATGGCGGCACAAAAATTTCATGGGGTGAAGGTTAAATCAGACGCCAAAAGTGCACACGTGGTAAAAATGTGGGATCAATCGGTTCAGCCGTTTAGGCTGTGGCCTGTTTACCGGATTTGAATTCCAGGAGACTACTACTACTACTACTACTACTACTGAGATTATTATTATTATTATTATTATGAAAACCGCCCTAAAACACTGTTTTCACGGCCCTCTAGCGCGCAAAGGGCGTAACCTATTGTTCCCAAATTTGGTATATGTTGTAGGGTGGGCCATAGCTCGAAATTAAGATATATCGCAACAATATGAGATTTTCCAATTTTAAGATCCAGTAGGCCGAAAATGCCACTTTGATGCTTACAGTAAAAGTGGGTTTGCTCCAGCCTTTTTAAATGAGTGTGTGCGCGCGCCGTACGACTTGGCTGGCGTGGAGCGACCGCTCCACTAGATCTGGATTCTCAAAAAGCATTCTCTGACGATACGAATTGTACCTATTAGAGAGCCTGTATTTGGTACCCATTACTTGGTATCAAAATCACTGGTTATTTAAAATGAAAGGTAATGACGTACAAAATACATAATTTTGTAAATCTAGCCCCTGGCGGTCAGCTTCTAATGATGCCAATCAACTTCACACATCTCCTATTCTCTCTCATTCAACGACTTCAGTCGGAGGAAGTGAAGGGTTGCACAATACAATGTGAAATTCGACGCGGGAAACACCACATTGTAAGTGCTAAGAGCAACTTTATTCTCTTGATATTGACTGCATGACCAATAATCGCGTTTTCTTCTTCTCCTTCTTGTTCTTCTTCTTCATAGAAGGCTGAACTGAAGCATGCAAACATTGATTGACGCCGTAAGTTTCATTAACTAACACAGATTTTTTTCACTTTAATAGAAATGCATTTTCTTTGCCTCATTCTATTATGCAAGATCAATCCAATGATTAGGTAATCATGAAAAACATGAAGACATAAACAAACATGACCTACATCTTCAAATGGAATGGAAACAATATTTTCAAGCAACTTGGTCACAAAGGGCATTCGCAATGATGACAATCGAATCGGTCTAGTCAACGGGTAATTTCATGACAATACTTTTCCAGGACATAAAATATATAACAAATTCTGTGCGGATGATTGAAAATGAAATCGCTGCCTGTCGGTAACATGTTCGTCATGGACATGGTTTGACATGGTTTGACATCATTTAACATGGTTCATTAGTCGTCAATGCGGCTATCCAATCAAATGTCTCATTTCAGTGACTCCATTGAGTATTGATCAATTTAATAAAACTGTTTTACAAGTTTAAAACGTAGCGCTTTGATGGTCATAAAAAAGAGAACATATTGTGTGTGTCTTCTAAATCTAAATGAATAATGATTCGATTCTGGTATAAATATATATGACCAGATATGTGGCCTTTGAGATTGATTGATTATATTGTGTGCTTTGTAGTCCAACTTGTTTAGAATAATTGAGAAAACTAGTCTGGAGTTCCTCCACGCACAATTGAATATTCCATTTCGTTTTGCAAACGTTCAGGTGTTGTTTATATCGTAAGACACAATGCTCAAGATTTCCAGTCAAAATCAGTGAAGAAACTAATTGTTGTTTGCCATTCAACAAAAGAGCAGTGCCAAAGTACACTCCAATTTCGCTTAAATATGTAAATTATCATCCCATCAATTATGTAAAACCTGCCTACTATTACAACAAACGTTATGCAAAGTTAGTAATATTTAAAAATTATCGCGCTTTAACTTGATTTATTTGGTGAAACAATCAGGATTCGTGCTATTATCACGTGACCTAGTTAGATTGTGGATCCGGCAACACTGTAACAAAGCTGAGAGGATTTACGATGGTCCAAGCAGACGACAAGAATGAATAATCTGTGTGATTCTTTTCCTGTTGGTTGCAATCACTGCCTGCTTGAAATCAGGCTGCCCTCAGGAGTCGAAGAGGCAGTGAATGTAACTTGATTGTTTATCGTGGATGTGGTGTTTTCGTCGACGATATGTCAGTTAGCTTTGGTTCGAGCTTCGATGAATACAATAGGAACATTCAGGAAGAAAAGCTTTCTCTTTATTCGAATTTTTCAGGAAGTATTTTTTGTAGAAAAATTATACGTTTCTAAAATGCGCATAAGCGACTAATTGACTTGCATAAATATAAAATGTTTTTACTTTATATTACTCCAATGTAGAGCGCGATATATTCGGAGGTTTAGGAATTCGAAGAATTTCGTATCACAAAAATGCTTTAACTGTTAATCGTAAACATACAAATAGAACCACCAAATTAAGTAATTGCTATCCGTTTCAATGACAAATTGAATTTTAAATGTGCGTTTTCAGTTGGTTTTTAACCATCAACGTAGCTCATCAAATCCTTTCTTTGTTATATTTATACATATTTGCAAGTACAAAAAGCTTGTACATTACAAATAAAAATATTATTATAATAATGTAGTTTTTGGTCCCTCCTTCACTCTTCAACCCCTGGCTGCTAACAATAATCTTAACTAACCTAATGAGCTAATCTAGTGGTAGCATGGCCACCACCTGGACGAGACGGCAAGCGTCCAGGAACTTGTATACTATAATAAGTTAATAACTAATCTCGACGCATGGATCCTTTAGCTGTTGAGCTTCTAGGACTACTTAGGATGAGGATGACCATTTAGAATAATAACACTGATAAACCTATTCACTATTTATTATTGTTCTTACTTACATGATACTTAGTTGTATGAACGTTGTGGGCCTGGATGGCGACACGTGACACTTGAACTTGCACTCTTTACCACTGGACACTGATTGACGATTGAAGACCGAATGAGAGCACTCTGCTGACTGCTGAAGAACATCTTTAGCAGCAGTCAGCAGGGTGTAAGACAAACTGATACTAACTAACCACTACTCTGTAGATTGATAAGCAACGACTGAACATGACTAACCGTCTGACTGACTGACTAAACAGGGACCGAGAGAGGGTTTGATGTCACCTCGGCTATTTATTAACTTTGCGAGCGTCACCTAGCATGGGTTGATCAGGGGGATGATTTGACCCCTTCAGGCTAGAAAGCGCATACATTCTTGAGGAGAAAATACTGCGTAACAATACTCAACCCCGCGCCATTGCGTGAAGGTCGCGTCATCAATAAATAAGCCTTTGTGCTCATCGTAACGGTATCGGGTAATAAATACCTCGAACACCCGAACAATCTCAGTGACGCTAAAGAAGCTACTTGGCAATAGTAATAAGTTCACCTTATTACATTATCATTAATCAAATTGAAATACTTTTCTACAGACATGTTGATTTGTATGAATAAATGATCCCCTGAGGCGAGTATTTATCTACATGCTAACTCCTGTCTAATAGATATATTTCAATGGCTTACTCCTTTCATACATTCATAAATATTCATCCAACACAACTATAAGTTCTTTGTTAAATATTTTTATTTAAAAAAATGTTAATTTATAAATGGGTTTGAAAATGGATATTCGTAATCCTCGCGATACTTTATTATTCGAATTTCGTCAAGCTAACATCAACTTGTGAATGTGACCTATTTCAGTGCAATGTAATAACGTCGTGGGTCAGATGTCACGTGGTCACTCGGACCAATCGGACAATCAATTGGGGTGGATGTTCTGCTCGTGACGTCATATATCGCCATGTGACAAATCACCGCCACTTCGATTACGAGAGATTCTTCAAATGATAAACGCTCTCGTTGCATGACACCAATGTTTTAACTTTTTATTGCTCCAATATCGAGTTATGTTCGTTTTCCGATTTCCTTGTTCCGAATTGTCGAATGTATTTTTTTTTTGTTTCAACATTGGGATTGATTTATTTTCATGTGAATACCAATGTCGGTGTGAATAATGTAATTTGTAGTCTAGAAAGTTCTGTCAAGATGAAATATATGACAAATAAAAAAATAAAAAGATTTTTTTGTGTGTTTTCACTAATATCTGTTTTTAATCTCACTTCTGTATGATGGGCAGTTGTGTTTCCAAATGACATCTATTGGCAGGTAATAATAATCCCAGGCTGTAATAGTAATTGACAATTTAAAAACAATCGAGTCCATCACTTTGTTGAGACCGTATATTAATTTTAAAAAAAATTATACTTTAATGTCGACATTAAAAACTGGTCAATGTGAATCTCTTTGAATTGCTTTGATTTTTCTTATTTGAAAATCACTAAAAGATGCTGTGATTATACATTTTCATAGTTTTCGACGAAGAATTTCCAGCATCCAGCTGGCCAAATTATCCAAATCACTATAATATTTTATCTATAATGTATCCCAGAAAAAACACTCCGTGTAAAAATACCAGCCAAGTCTCTTTAACTATAAAAAAAAATAGAAGAAATCTAAAAATTCAGCACTGAAAAGGAGTGATATCAAAAAAGGAGCCAAGTCAACGAATTTTCCAAATTTTAATCGTACCATTGAAATAAAAATATCAACCCCCGAGAAATACTTAAAAAAAGGACTTGGCGCATCGTTTTTTTAAAGACACTTTTCTATCCTAAAAGTATAGGAAGAACTCTACAAGTATATTTTCCTGAGTATATCACATTCATTATCGACGAATCATACTACGTTTTAATATAACTAGTACTCTTACCTACTGGCAGTTTTGGTATTTTGTCAATATTCAGAGGAAATAAACGGATAAACGAATAACGAATAAACGGAAGCGGCCTAGTCTATTCGTTATTGCCACTATTTCTAGGGTCATATTAATCAATCATACTTCTCAATATCGTGACTGAGGGAAATAGCGAAAGCGCTCATTACAAGAAGGCCGTCAATGAGATTTGTATAAGTGACTAGTGCACTGAGCCATGCTGCTCAAATAATTACTGACTAGATTTTTATCTAAAGTAATATCTAAAGTATAAAATGTTAATTAATAGCAATTAATTACACGGCGAGAAGGTTCCAAGTATAATGCTGTAGTAGGTATGTTGATGTACCCACAAAACTATAGGTACCTACCAATCACAAACACAACTGTTCTGTATTTATTGCTTGTAAGACAATGCTATGTTTCTTTGCGTACTTATATTTAAATTTAAAATATTTTACAGAATGTTCAATATTTAATTTGAAAGTTTTGTCCCAATTTTTCTAGGCATTTCTGAACTACGTAGTATGTGAGTGGCTTAAGCTTAAGAATAGAAAAATGTCTTTAAAAAAACGATGCGCCAAGTCCTTTTTTTAAGTATTTCTCGGGGGTTGATATTTTTATTTCAATGGTACGATTAAAATTTGGAAAATTCGTTGACTTGGCTCCTTTTTTGATATCACTCCTTTTCAGTGCTGAATTTTTAGATTTCTTCTATTTTTTTTTATAGTTAAAGAGACTTGGCTGGTATTTTTACACGGAGTGTTTTTTCTGGGATATCACTTCTTTTGTTAGTTTATACATACAGCTTGTAGCACATGTCCGAGCAGGGACTAATTTCTTTAAAAAAATACGCCTCAACCGATTTGGTTACTATGAAAAGTTGCGTTTGGTATAAGATGACAATGATTATCCAAGAAGAATAGCTTAAGTTTCGTTATAATCGATCCAGCCGTTTTCGATACATGACGTCACTTCCGGTTTTGAAATAGCGGCCGAATTCCGGTATAGGTAATAAGAAAACAATCTAGTTTTATCTAGTTGATACCTTCATGAACGACCATCTGAATTCCTAATCCCTATATTTCCGTAAAATCGGTCATGCCGTTTGTAATATATGACGTCACTTCCGGTTTCATTTAGTGGTTCCTGCCGCCATTTCCGGTACCATTAATTTATTTATTCATTTTTCACAATTGATTTTTCAAATAAATAGCAGAATGAATACGCAGGAGCTAGTTCAGTTGCAATCGGTACAGGCGTTTTAGATATATGACGTCACTTCCGGTTTCAGGAATGGCGGCCGAGAACACTGCTACCTTGAATATATAAATTGTATTGTCTATGTTACAATGTAAGTTAATTATGTACGTATTTTAAGTATAATTTGTTGAAATAAGTTAAATATTGCGTATTTATGACGTCACTTCCGGTTTAGAAAATAAGAAAATAATATTTTTTTTATTGATACTTCATATAGATGACCATCTAAATCGAATGGCGCTAATTTCGTTCTAATCGGTCCAGACGTTTTTGAGTTATGACGTCACTTCCGGTTTAAAAATGGCGGCACAAAAAATCACAAGAGGCAAGGTATCATCAGACGCCAAAAGTGCATATGTGGTAAAAGTTTCAGGTCGATCGGTTTAGCCGTTTAGGCTGTGGCGGTGATAGCAACGTTTCCTGATATCTTCAGAATCAGAAAGTGGTGTAATTTCACTGTTTTCTCGGCCCTCTAGCTCGCAAACGGCATAACATATTGTTCCCTAATTTGGTATATGTAGTGGGGTGGGCCATAGCTCGAAATTAAGATATATCGCAACAATGTGAGATTTTCCAATTTTAAGATCCAGTAGGCCGAAAATGCCATGTTGTTGCTTACAGTAAAAGTGGTTGGTCTGCTCCTCAGTTTATTAGTCATTTACGGTATGTTGAGTGAGTGTGAGTGTACGGTACGACTTGGCTGGGTGGAGCGACCGCTCCACTAGATTTGCTTTTATGATTCATTAAATCAAAAATCCCCCCCCCCCCCCACCCTGCTTCCGAGACAGCAGGTGAATGGAAATTACGCCAGTACAACATCATAAGTAACAACATGTGAAAATGATTAATATTGGAAATAGGATTCTGCGACTCTTCTTCGTACGTAGCGAATAATACTATTGGTTTAATCCACATTAATTTTGGTATTAGTAAAATAATCACGTGCCAGCTTTTCTAATATGTTTGCTTGTTGACAAAATGTAACAGAGAGTAGAATATCCCACTTACAAAGCTCAAGCCCAGATTAGCCTAGAAAACCAGGCTAAACCTAGATTCTTCCTCACTCTCCACTCTCAATAAAAAGTTACGATGTTTGGAAGAAATAGCAAACTAGGGAGCTCTCTAGATAAGAGAAATTCATCCGTCTTTGTTGACGCAACGACGCCTTATTCTCGACGCCGAGACGCCTCGGCCTACAGACACTTCTTAATTACTTTCTCCTTCTAGAATTAAAGAGATACGTTTTCTTTCCAATATAGTCGGATCGGCACTCGATCTCTGGAGCACAGCTTCCGCTGTGAGAGATATCAATGATTACCGAAGACTAATACGCATGCGCACGTTGTTTTCATTAGAAGGGCCGAGTTCGATGTCGTGATGGAGTACTTCCGTGACTTGGATTGTATTATCTCTTGTTCGACGTTGCGAGGTTGCCTGACGGGAAGTGATTGTCTCCTGTTTATTAATAATAGAAATCATGGCCAATGTAAGGGAATGTTGACGTTTTACACGATTTCTCTATAAAGAGACTCGCAACAATGTGTAATTGTCTGATAATTATTGTATAAACAGTGCTAATTATTTTACAACCGTCCCCTTCACAGATCCAGTTTAAATTATTATCTAATTTTGATTAATTAGAATTTAATGTTTTGACAAACATAAAACATTGTATAGTTTGTGTTAATTTGTCTCGAAGTGAAAATTACTACCAAAGAAAACCCATTAGACTCCGTCAATTTTTTTTTAACAAAATGGATTCAGTTTGACTAAAGTTCGTTACATGTAATTATACTGCATTCACTTCCTTTAAAAAGTTCGCATCTATATCGATTTTCAGGGATAAGTTCTGTTTAATTTCGAAACACTTCTGAATAAGTAGCGACGTCTAAATAGGAATACATAAAATCTATCCCATTTTTGCAACGCGGCACAAAACCTTGGTTCGTTTTATATCTCGGGAAATAAAAGTAAATATCACCCAAGAGTTATAAACTAACATTTAATGTCCTTGTTGTCAGTGAAATTGTGCTGGCTCCTTCAGAATGATTTTAATTGATTTCAATTAACAGAGTAATAAATGTTGAAAAGTTTTACTCTATAGCCAGTTTACCCTTGAATTTACAACATTGAACTGGAACGAAGTTTTTGAACATATTAGCCGAAGAGAATTCAGAAAGTTCACGAATGTCGCCCTTTAATAAATTCTAGCCAAACATTTTGAAATTATTAACATGCTATCTAAAACAATTTAAATTCATTATTGTAATGCAAAGTCTGAACTTGAAAAGTTTGAATCGAGAAATAAACGATGTAATAGGTACTTTTGTGATCTTAGAATTGGCAATGCAAGAACATTATACCACTTAAATTTTACGGTCTAGAAATCAGAAATAACGCATACGAAAATATCTTCGAAGAGTTTGAACTTGAAAACTTTTATATGAATTACTTCTGACGGGGTTATATTTCCTGACCTTTGTCTTCTTCGCGATTTATTCAGCCAAAACCAAGATGGCGTCAGGCGTCAGGCAAATTTGCCGGCGTCGCATCTCAGCCAATCGCATCGTTGGCTGATTTCCAAAGACGCAACGCCGTATTCACTATCAAGTTGCTCTCGTTGGCGCCAGATTGAGCCACTATTAGCTCCATGATATGACGCAGTGTCACGCACAAGAAAACTTCTACACTTGGGAAATAAAGTTTGGTTTAATATAACCACCGAGTTATAAGATACAGCGTTGCGGCTGTGTTGGTAGCACAATGAAACTTCTTGCGAGTATTGTGCAGTTTGTTGTCAAACATTAAAAGGCTGATGTACAGACACGTTTGGAGAAAAGTTAGTGTAAGTCTGTGACGCATCTACTGGTGCGGTTGCATCACACGGCCAAGTAGTAACACTGTACCCAAGGTACTTACCCTACTTTGCACCGCACCTATCACCAGGCGCGTAGGAACTACTTTCAACATGGGGGCGATTGCGAAGGGGGGAAGTTCTGGGGCGCGAAAGCCCCCGTTTTTTTTTGACCAGCAGGGCATTTTTTCGAATATAAACATTTTAAAATCGATTCTGGGATTCTGAGCTGCTCAAATTACAACAAACAACTCCCTATTTTTGCCCCGCAGGGCGTTTTTTTTAGAATTTAATCAAATTTTTTAAGTGATTCTCGGACACTAAACTAAATGTTGTATGTTGATTGGTGGGTCAGCCTCCTCAAGTGGGGGGGGGGGGGGGGGGCGTTAATCCCCCATCCCCCCCTCCGCTTCCTACGCCCTTGCCTGTCACTGTAGTGATACTTATAGGGCTAGTCCAATGATCTGCTATAAAGACCGATTGAGCTGCAAACGCGTGACAAAAAGAGCACCTACATACAAAATCTTATTAAAACATTTTTGCTTTAAAATCAATCAAGCTTAATAAAATAATTTGTTCCGACAATATGCAAACTAACGTGTATCACTTATATAAATACAGAAAAATTAATTTAATTCATATCGCTAATATTCTCAAAACTTTTACAAATTAAATGTTATATTTCACAATGTTGGATATAATCTCCTAACAAAACAATCTGGCTTCGAGTTTCGTGTCGAAGTATTTAACTGAACGATAACCGAGTGTCAAGGTTATTAGAGAAGGGTTAACTCAGCGGATTATCCTCAGCACATTCAAATTCACCAGCGTTAGTTTATAACAACGTCACAGTTGTCTAAAGTAGCCTTAGGATCAACATTACCATAATTCTGAATTAACAGAAGTCAAAAGAACAACAAGGATGTTTCATCTCGATTCACGTGTTTAATCCATGTGACATTCCAGATCTCATGTCCAGTCTATTTCAATTAATCATGAAATTAATCCTTCTCAACATATCCCAATATAAGTGTAAAGAAAACAAAGAAAATATTTTTTGGCTGGGACAATGTAGGTCAAAAAAAGTAAAACAGTTTTCTATTTAAAAGGATAATCAGAGTTCAACTACGAGAGTTAGAATAAAAGTGAACAGATATACGTTGGACAATTTCGTACTTTTCAGTACAAATCAGTTTATTTCGAATACATTTTCTCTGTTGGTTGTACATTGGAGACGAACCACGTACTATTTTCCTACGCATCTGAATGCACCTGAATGAATGCACGAATGACGTCACTGCAAGGGAGGATTAAGTGCACTAAGTGACCCTGACCTACATTATAATCCTTCCCAACATGTAATCCTAGATTAATTGTGGTAATCACGACCATTACCAGCATGTTTAGCCAGCTGATGGGATCGAACCCGGCTCCCCCGTGTCACGTAGAATAAATAGACTTCTTACGTCATCGCAATATGTCCTGATCGACGCCTACAGCTTTGGTCGTTACGTTCTAAGGGTGATTTTATAGTGTTTTAGTGTTATAATTTGACCTTATGGCGTTTGTCAATAAGTGTCAATTAGACAAATAAGTCGATCAGACGTTTCAATCAAAAAAACGTCAATTAGACAGAAAAATACTTTTAGACTTCATTTACAATAACGTTTACCGCTTTTTATTGTGAGTAGTAGCACCAAAAATGTTATTATAACTTATGAATTTCCGATTTTTATATCTTTTTCTCAATTCCGAATTTAGAAAAGTTCGCCAGATTCCTATGTTAAAATAAGATCATAACCTCAAAATACCAGATCAACAATTTTCAAACGTATTGCACATTTATTTTTACAGTATATTTATTGGACCGTTTCATAAGAATTGAGTTAAATATTTAAGATTCGAATCAAACGAAACAAATATCACTCCTTTCACTCGCTCCGCTTTAAGTCAACCATAAACAAAGCTTTATTTGATAAATTCCACTCACGAAAATAAAAACCAACCTCCCTTCGACGGCTCAAAAGTAATTGTCTATGAACTTCTGTGACAATAACTTCTCACATAACAAACTGTCCACAGTTCTTCGTCTTAAATTCAAGTTTTATTACAACTCGCCTTATCAGAAGATAAATTACGTTCACTTCTGTCTCGTAATTCCAACGAATAATGGGTTTATTCACCCCATGTGATACTTCATCGTATGGAAAAGTCGTATTTTGGCATATTTTTTTCTCTCGTTGCCTCCGCGGTATCAAGTTTATCTTATTGTGTAAATCTCGCGATCTGGGGGGGGGGGGGTTAGGGAGGGAAGGGTTTACATTTGAGAGGGGTTTGGCTCCTCTCAAGCTATAAACACGTGTACCAGAGAACCCAAGGAACTGATAAGAAAAACTGATCTTTAGAGAAGATAAGGCTTTGACTGCAGGCTCACTTTTTAGTCGTAAGTTTTGGAAATGACTAATAAAAATGGTCATAATTTGTAATGGGTTGCGTTGTGGTTAATGCTGATGAGCAGAGGAAGCAGGAAATTTTAAAGTTTAACTTAGAGACATTAGTGTTGGTAAAAGTTGTCTAAGTAAGCATTAGTCAATGCAACTAATTTCTAAATTAATTTGCGGATGTAAAAACGCAAATGTCTCAAGATGAAACATTTATCTAAAAATGGTGGTTTGTAGACTGTAGGAAAATGTATAGATATTCCAGTTTTATTTTAGTACCAAATGTCTCGAGAAAACAATGATGGCGTTTCTTTGTGCGAAAATATAAAATATTCAAACTCTTGATATTTTTGCATCGATTTTAACAGTGTATCGCCTCTCTTCTTTACTTAAGGTTTTCAGGGTCACGTACGCATCGGAGGCAAAGTATATATTACATTTGGTGGCAGAGGTGGGATGTACAATATAAAAAGCATATGATCTGGAAGTTACCCTGCGGGAGTACGTGGATTGTCCGTGGCTCCATACCAATCACTAGCTATTCGTTCTCACACAAATACAACGCAGGAACAAATGTTTCTTTCTGAGAGAAGTAATATAGTTGTCATGTTTATTTGTTTAAGGAACACATTTGAAAACATTTAGACAAATGTTTTATTTTGCAAGACCAATAAAACGCTTTTAGCTTTCATAGAGAGTAACTCAGAATGGAATAAATTACGAGTTTAAATTCGGCGTCAGATTTCCAGTCAAGATCTTAAAATGTATACACCCTTGTACACCCCTGGTATGAAAGCACACCAGAAGAGATTTTCATTTCGAGATATGTTTATCTTTCCCAATCCCCGATCACTCATTACGTAACCTCGTTCAAGGTCACACATCCACTGGAAACTAAAGTCAATATTACATCTGGTGGCGGTTGTGGGATCCGCCATTTATAAAGCTAATCTGATATCAAACTCTGCAGGCAGGTAAATTGTAAGCATGTAAATCTGTGATGGTATCTTTTCCGAGTAGACGACTCGTGGAAAGCGAGAGGAAAACGATTTTACCTGGAAAAGCGTTTTCATTTGGCTGATGCTTCTATCTACTCCTGTGTAATTAAGTAATGGTAATACATTCTTTAGAATTATGTCATGACGTAGCGATAAGAATTAGAATGATTCAAAAGATATTTTACTCGGTAATTTGCAACAAACGTGCGCATTAGCTTTGAATGGAAATTGCATTTTAAATCTTGTTCCAAATATATCGGGTTTGTGAACCCATGGTTAGTTGATATTTTAACGATACATATATTTAAATTTTAACGACAAACGTACAAAATACAGGCTATGATGAGTTCACTTGTTAAATGTTCAATTCACTGAATCAACAAGCTTTACAACTTGACTGATTAGAATATGAACGATAAACAGTTTTAAATCAAGAACTTTGAAACTCTCGCTTCAACTTTCTGTGAGATCAAAGCTTTCCAATGAAGCATAAAATCAAACACTTCAAAGATATGATGCGTGACGATTTCCATAATATACTTTCAAAAAAAAGTTATCATTCTATATTCACTGTTAAAAATTTCAAGCAGACAATTTCAAGTAGACAGTTTATCATCTATATTAATCATGTTTAAGCCTCTCTAAGAGACTTGATTAATTATCGATTATTTGATGAATGTCACCGGAGCTCAGAGTGCGTGACGTTTCGATGTCGTTGTGAAATATTGAACAAGTTTGCAGCCAGTTTCATATAAAACGAACTATGAGCAAAACGTCGATGGAATGTGCGACATATAATGCATGATACTCGTTAATAAATTATATTGCGCTATTTTGGTATGCCATTATTTAGTTTCGTTTGATATTAGCGATCGGCAATGATGGGCAGTATGCCCATACATGTTTCTCAGACACTTATGAAAATAAAAGAAATCATGGACTTCATAAGAGTAGTTGGTGGTGGCAAATGCCTGAATAAGGGTTGACTTGCCAAGAGTTTGTAATTGTCTCTTGATCACGACTAGTATGCAAGTCGATGCCGTTACGAATGAACTAAATCCGCTATATATTGATTATTGATGCAAATATCTGAAGGAACTGCATCAACGACCAAGAAACTAATCATAGAAGATATTTACTCTTAACTAATTGATAACTGCAGTTTGATTCCTTGATTCCCTGTTTGAGTGCAACAAACTAAGTCAGTATGTATCTTGTGTTGTAGTAAAGTGTTGGGGATGGAATTACATTTTACTACATTTCACCTGAATGCTAATAAAACTGGATTTAATATTCTGCAGTACGGAAATATTAACTAAATTATATCACATTTTATCTCTGGGATCGTAAATATGAACATAGGAGCCAATACTTAACTTAATGAATTAGCACAGTGAGTCCATATATCAACCATTAATTTTCCGTACTTTCAAACCGTTCATATACACAAATAAATTTGAAAACAATCGTTCCCATCGAGTTCCAAATATGAAAACTAATTTATTTGATAACTAATAAACACGTTGTAGTTTGTTCATATATAATTCTAGATAGATATATATAGATATAATTCTATCTTTGCGTATTCAGTCATGCTGCATACAAATGTCGCCATACGCAAACGCTGTGACGTTTGAAGAAACTTCAATCGTAAATATTAATCTGGCTCCTTACATAGAGATTTTAGAAACTGGAAATTGGATTTAGGCAAGAAAAACAGAACCACAGAGAAAATCCAAGTTAATAACTGTCTCTGTTTCAGCGGAATCTGTGAAGCTTAAAACTTAACAGTCTATTAAGTCATCACGAGAATTACCGCCACGCGATATCTTCTTCATAGCTAGTTTACCATCCTCCTTTCATACACTCCTTTAATGCCAACTTCACCTAAAGTCAACATGATAAAGTTTCATTTTCAAATTACTGAAAATGTCATCCTGACTTTTCCTACCACCCGAAACCCCACCCTCTTTTCCCATTCCAAGGATTTACAATAACACATTTTCACGTAGTGTAATTACAGTCTGCAGGCGTCGGGACGGCGTGCTAGAGCGTCGTTTTAAGAGTCTCTCGTCTTTTCGCGTTTCATAGGTCAGGTGTGTCTCTACGTCAGTGATACGTTGGATAATCAGCTTCAAGATTGGATAATCAAGTTAAATGTCAAGAGCTCTTAAATTCAAAATGCTTTATATTTAGATAACAAACTTCAGTATCAAACTAAACACTTTAATAACCAATTTCTTTGCGATTTCCCTACTTAGTAAAAGATTCGTGTACTTTTAGAATCCTGTTAATTATTCTGATTAATTTAAGATGATGACTAATGAGAGCTCTATTAAAGATTACAGATGGATTCACCTTGAACTCGGATACGCTTTTGCCATTGGGGATCAAAGGAATCAGACAGAATTAAGTGGCACGCAAAGTTCATCGATTCTGTCATTTTCCTTGCCAGATCTTAAAACACTCAGGGGGATTAAATTGATTACAAGTTCGAAGTAAGAAAGTTATGAGATTCAAATTCATATTAAAGATTCCTCGGATGTATCTCCATGAAATGTAATCCGTTTCAGATAGGTATAATTAGAATTTAATGTCAAAAATAGCATATTATTTTGAAAATTCTCATTGAAGGCATTGAACTAAACGTACAGTAGGTATCTTGAAAATAAATCAATTTATTAGTCAATTAATACGTTTTAAAAGATCTTACACTTCATCAAAATATTCAAAATCAAAATATTCAAAATAATCAAAATATTGGGCATGAGAATACTTGAATAATGAGGGTGAAGTTAAAATTAGCATCCAACAAAAAAATGGTGCCGTCAGATAAAATGCGATTGTAGGCACAATTCTTCGAATACTCGTGTCCACGCAAGCATTTGTCATCAATGTTAAATGCTTTGACACTTCTGAAAGTTCCTATCAGCAGTTTTCAGAAGTCCTATCCAAGTTTCTGTTACATCTTACTTATTCATGAATATCCCCTGGTGTTGTCGACATTCTGCTAGTCAGAGTGACGTGGGTTCGAGTCCACGTCACATGTCAACACCTTCGACCAGCCAGGCCTGACATTCATGGCTCAAACACACACGTGCAGATAATGTGAGTTTTAATTATTTATTATCTACAACTCACTACCTTCTTCATTGAAAAGCTAAAACATATCTTAGTACGTCTTAAAATAAAAGCTAAAACAGCTTAGAAAGAATCAGAGGTCTCTCGGCTTATATTTTGGATGAAAGTAAGGATATTTCATACGTAAAGATATTATTATGCCAAGTCAGATTATTTACGCGGTGCAAACAAAGTTTATCTCTGGTCTTATATTCAATATTTGTTCCACAAAGTTCCGGTAATAAAATAATTTTTTCGTATGATAAAACTTAAAATGATAACTTATTTTCATATTAGACTTTCTTATGAAAGTCTTGTATTTGTATAATTTATGTTTCAGTACGTGATAATATCTTCCTCTCACGATCTTTGCTCTTGCTCCATCGCGTGATAAAAACTGTCGAATCTTCTAAATAAAGCTCAATCAAGTTTAATGGTGAAATGATTAGACATTAGTTTAAATTTCCAGTCTTGCGCTTTCTTTGATTTGTTATACGTGAAGAGACGTTTCATTGATGTGCAAGTTAGAATGAATCTTCTCTTAAAAGCTCATCATAACTTTTCAAATTCACGCTTAAGCGAGCTTTGAAAACTTATTTTACCAAAAAATGTTTTATTATGAAAGTTAATCGTTCATAAAAAAAATCGTCCGTCTTGCTGGCTTATAATATTTGCAAAGGAATTTTAAAACTTGACAAAAACAGAGATTGTTACACTATGGACAAAAAATCCAATTGTGTTAAATTTTTATTTTCGATTGACAAAAATAATCCAGAACAGAAACGAATTAAGGAAAACGATGTTTTTTGAATACATTATTAGCATCGCCAACAGACGGAAATTATAAAAAGTTCAAGGAACACACCGATTTGAGCGTTTGAGTTTGTAGCGCAAATAGTTCCAATTTATATATACTAGGAAAACGCTCAGTGTAACGCGTTGATGAGCGAGCACGGGTACGTGCAAATTCTCGAACCGGAAATGCGTACACAACGCACAGAAAACATATACATCCATATGGAATTGATTATGATATCAACTTAAAAGTGTATGCTTTTCATCGAAACTTTAAAATAGCATCTAAGCACCTGGTTCATAAAGCAAATCAGAATCAATTTTCAATTGGCACTGGAAAACATTCATTTCGATACTTCATTACTGACAGATATTAAAAATGTAAATAACTTCATACGTTCTTAACTGATTGGGATGAAATTTTGTAAAATAAGAGACAATATTGGTCTTAATGATCATGCAAAATATGAGTTTGATCAGAATTATCGAAGACCGTTTTCATTTTTCAGCCTATCAGGAGATATTTATTTAAATTTTAACCAATGAATCTGAGTAACGCGTTGATGAGCGAGCACGGATACGCGCAACACCTCGAACCGAAATTCTGTCTATCGAAAATGTCATTAAAAGCCAATAATTCTAAAATTTCGCCACAGATTTGTATAGAAATCTCAAAACATTCCTAAAATATTGGTCCAAATAACCATGCAAAGCTTTAAGTTGATCAATTGAACCTTTATGATTGAACTGTTCCGTGTTAATTTTCAAAAATCACAGGATCTCCTTCAAAAAATATACCTGAGACCACTCATATGATATAAGTGTGTCTACACAATATCAGATCGACTGTTGAACGGTCATTATCAGTTTCATTTGCGTTTGAAAGTTTCTGCTCTAACTACCTTGCCTTGAACTGAAGAGTCGAAGTCGCCGTGAATTTGACAGCCAACACGCTAATAGTCCGTAAAATGTCAATAACGTTTGGATTTAAACACAGATTAGTATGCAAATTGTCAAAAATGCAGATAATGTTGGACCCAACCATCATGCGAAGTTATAAGTTGATCGTTCAATCGGTTATAGTTTAAATTTCTAAAAACACAGGAAAGATGGTTTTAAATTTTAACCAATGGGAGGATTTGGCTGAAACTTTGTTTGATTGGGTACAATGTTGGGGGTAATGACTTGTCAAAATTTCAATTTGATCAAAACAACCAATCGAAAGTTAATTTTTTTTAAATTTGAACCAATCAATGGATTTCAAAAAAATTAGGGTCTGCAACAATCAGAAATGTTACGTACATGTGTGCAAAATTTCAGCTCGATCGAAGAAAAACTCTGACCTGTATATCGTCAGTAACAGAAAAAAAAAAAAAAAAACAAAAAAAAAAACAGAGGTCCGTGCCAAAAGAGCCAAATGGAGACGCTCGCTTCGCTCGCTCAATGAAAAAAAATGAACCACGACAACACAGCAGTTCAGAGTATTCCGGTAACGTTAGATTTGAAGTCTTCGAACTGTGTGACCTACACTATAAGTAGATACTAAAGTAGTAATCAAACAATGCCACGTTTGGATGCGCTTCTTTTAGAAACGTCAGTTCTTTAGCCTTCACAGAACAAAAGCAGAGAAGAATTTCTCTCAAATCATTTTGTCAAGAATACGAATGCATACTTCAAAGTTGATGACGTCATTTCTCGGGAGACCGAGGTAAATAAGTTGAGTGCAATGCTCAATGAGGGACATCACAACCTCTGCAGTCAAACTGCAATTTTCCAAACGAAGATGCGTCAACTTTCTACAGTTCTGGAAGACATTGGTCAAACTGTTGCCAAGCCACCAGCTCTTGTTACGGAAAATGTGAAGTGTCCGTAAGTTAACCAGCTGATCAATAAAATTAATCCCTTCCGCACTCAAGGATTTATCTCCTGTCAATTTTAACACCTCCAGTGCTAAGCTGCATCTACCAGCTATGGCCACGACAAGGTAGACGTTACTAATCTCTGCAAAGCGTATGTCCAGATATCGAATATGGCGGCTGTGCAGAAGAACTAAGATAACCACATTCAGAGGTATTCGATTGAAAAACATCAAGTTTCTGAAGATGTGTGCAGAACGGCAGATTGCTCCATCCATCTAAATATCCGAGAATATTGGTGCCCTTGAGTGACAATTCTACCAGGTTCGTACAGTCGGGCAACTTGCTGATTGTAGTGTAATTTGCCCGGAGATGCGTCAGCGTTGAACCAGTGCTTCACACGAAGCTGTCCAAGTGAATGACAGAGGGCGATGATATGTCTAGTCTGCACAAGCGCCCACACCGCCCAGCCAGCGCTGCGAGTGCGTCATTAATGGGACAACTCATTTTGAAACCCATCACTCGCAGAGTCGTGTACAAGTTCGGGTCGTAAGCAAGGGCTTGGAATCTGCGGCTGCAGCAGGCAATGCGGCAAAGTGATCTTATGTCTAAGATTCCGAAGATCGCGAGAAGAAGTTCGCTTGGAAGCTCAGCCAATGAAGACTCTGCATCTTCCATCTCTTCTGAATCACCTTCAACACCATTTCCTTCAACGTCATCTTTATTGCCCTCTTCCTCCATTTTCTCTCTCCACCAGATATCGTTTCTTCTTTGAAGAACGACTGTAAATTTCTAGAAAATTATCAAAATTAAAAGCTGGTTCCTTTCTTGATATCTTGACATTCACCCTACCGACGATGAGGCCAAATCTGTAAAACTATGATGAACCACTTACGATTTGTTTAAAAAAAAATGTTATTTCCACGGTCTGTTGCTACTTGCTACATCTTTAAAAAAAGGGACAAAACTGCACAAACAGCTAGACCACACTATCAAGTTAAAACCCTTGAAAGGCCTGATCTTCACCATCATCACATTCCCCTTGTGGTGTTGTTCGGCTTGTTTAACTTTCGTTCGATGCAGACTGACACATGCGGTGCATCTTCAATATGTTTGCCGAACTATTGGATCGACAAATCTTCTGGGAGACAGTGAAATTAAACTATAACATCAGTATTATGTAAATGACATCAAGACCCCACATCATATTGATCATGATAACTAAAATAATCGGATCCGCTGTTCATTCGTAAATTACGCACTACTACATAGAGCAATATCCAGTAGGGTACCTGATGCTCATTTTACATCTGGGTAAATATCGACAACTATTTAGTGACAATGAAGAGTCATGACAACAAAATATTTTTAATTTTAATCGCACTCGTCAATGTACAGTTTACATACATCTTCAAATCTTCCTGAACATTATGGCCGATCAAAGTTATGTCTATCTTCGGGGACATAGCACGATGGTATTGGATTAATAGATCGAGCTGACACAAATTAAAAGTTAGATAATTGACAATTCACGGATTTCAGTTTTTTTAATCACAAAAAAGTAATTATTTTTAATGCAGACTTTTTAATTTTCCATATAATCAGCACACAGGTTATGTGCACAATGAAAACACAAGTACCTATTGATTGATCTAAATAACAAATCAACACAATTATATGAAAACACTTGTCTTCGTCGAAAGCCAATTGAACAATAATCCATCTCCTTTAATTCTTCACCCCGCAAGCAATATCAGGCTAGTCCTCAGGGTGTTGTCAATCCAATTTTACAGATCCACGCTGTGAAAGGTTATATAGTACCCTTAAGCCACGAGTATCGATAAAGATCGGGTTCACTTGGCCAGGTCAATTGGAAGACAATCTTTCTAAAAATACCACACTTTCATAGCTGGAGACGTAAAATCTGCTCCTCACGGAATAGTTTTTGATTGGAAAGTTCGTAAACATTTCTGTATTTCCGCAAGTCTTTTTATAACTTGAATTTAACTTCAAGTTACGTCCCCTCTAAATGGGGATCTCAGTTTAATTAAAGTGTAGTGTATACTAAGTGTAGTGTATACTAAGTGTAGTGTATACTAAGTGTAGTGTATACTAAGTGTAGTGTATACTAAGTGTAGTGTATACTAAGTGTAGTGTATACTAAGTGTAGTGTATACTAAGTGTAGTGTATACTAAGTGTAGTGTATACTAAGTGTAGTGTATACTAAGTGTAGTGTATACTAAGTGTAGTGTATACTAAGTGTAGTGTATACTAAGTGTAGTGTATACTAAGTGTAGTGTATACTAAGTGTAGTGTATACTAAGTGTAGGTTTAAGGTTCTAAGTGCACATAATGGACTATCAAAACTGATATATTCGTTTCGTCTCGAATATAATATTCTACTTGCGAATAAATGATCTCTCAAGAGGTATTAGGAACAGCAACATCTGTTCCTAAATTATTAAATTATTAAATAAAATATTTGCTCTGTAAAATAGTTTCTTGCATTTTCACGAAAACGCGAGTTTTCAAACTTCATAAATTATGTTTGTGCACACTTTGGTTAGATTTCATACGCAGTTGTGTGCTTTGGATAGATTATTAACAGATTATTTTCACTAAATGCTTAAGGTTTAATCCAAGTTACCCTCCAATTGAGAGAGAAGATTGGATTGTTTTCGTATAAAATTCAAACAAGTGTTCTATGATGATTGATTACTCAATTTACTTGAACACGCTTAGACTTGATGAATTGAACAAAAATACAGAATTGCATGCACGCAAATCGTTTCGGTTTACAAAATTACTAACGTTGGTTCCAAATAGCACTGGACAATCATATACGCATTAAAGTCTAGGAATACTCTTTTCAAGATAAGATATTTCGGAGATGATGTATGTGTGCCTCGGTATTTTTATGACATATTATGAACCTGTCGCATTTTGCAATTCGAAGGAGGCATTTTGTTTCTGTATCTGACGTTTTCACTGTTGTTGAGGAATGTAATAGATTCCGAATCACATCCCACGTAACCGTGTTTGTCAATACATGACACGAGACACGATTTCAAGAGATGTCGTCGACAAAATGCGGATGGAATCTTAGAGACAAAAGTGAAGAAAACAGATGGAAAATTGTTCCAATCTATCTTCATAGTCGTATATTACATTGAGTTCCCAATGTGATCGATGTATTTGTGATATTTCATCGCATCGTAGGAATTTTAAAATAACCGCGCTTTTTGACAATATCTATTTAAAATTAAATTGTTTTTGAATTTAATGTTTTTAATTAATTAGGGTCAATTTTCAATACTCTCCTAGATTTTTAATAACAGTATTGCCGTGGAAACAACCAATGATATTCCGTGAATGATTGTTTAAACTTAACTAATAGTTTAGCAGAGTATTGAAAACTGGCCCCACGGAACAGGTTGGCCGAGTGGTAACGCTCGGAACTTGCATTCCGGAGGCCCGGGTTCGATTCCCGCGGCCGTCCTTCCTGACTGGGGTTTTTTCGTGGTTTTCCCTCAGTCGAGAGGCAAATGCTGGGAAGGTACCCTACTAATAGGCCACGACCGCCTCCTTCCCACCTTCCATCCTTACCTACTCTTCACCAGCATCTCCCAATCATCATCATAATCATTCATCCGTCACCATTAGCATCGCTGCAGAACAGTGCGACGTTAAGCCCCAGACAATAAAAATGGCTCCGAGTCTATTTAGATGTGTCGACTGTCGATACAATTTACTTTTCACTATCTTTCTACAATCCGTTATAATTGTGTGAATTTTCTTCTTTTCCAACAAATCCATTAATGTTCTGAAAACTCTTCCTTATAAATCCGCAATCTAAACCCAATAAATTACATTACTACTATCTGCCCTCTTACGTTAAATACAAATTTGTATTGCTAACATTTACGTTAAATACAAATTTTCATGCAGGTCAATTACATTTACACATAACAGATCATAAACCCAGTATACAATCTCTGTACTCTATATGTAATGACCCCTTCATGACCCGTTTCAACCAAAATCACCACTTACTTTCACCGAAATAGCTGTTTGTCCATCTCATAATTCTCCCAAATAGTCTCTTAGAGAGCATCTAGAGAAGTATGACATCCTGATGTTTACAATATGGCTTGGAAAGGGTGGAGGAGCGGAAGTGGGCGAGTTAATAGACTCTGGCAATGTCCAGTAAATTGCTACCCTCCAACTCCAGTCCAGAGAGACGTGAAGCGAAGAGACGCCTTCCGTGAGACGTCGCGACGTAAAAACGACGCCGCAAAAGCATCGCGACAAACGTGATTGGAATATATTATAATTTCTTGTTAAAATAGAAGGATGAGGACTCGATTTAAACCGACAAATATAGAATTTATTATTTCAATTCACTGGAGATTTTTCAGTATGAGTTCATTCTTAGGATTCCTTTTCTTGACTTTTTCCACTTTCAAACTGAAGTACCAACGCATAGTACGACAATGACAGTAATAATTTGTACAATAAGCGTTTAGTATAAGTTCATTATAGAATTCACCGAGGATTAATTTCATTTCATTTTAGTAAATCTACATGCTATTGGTTATCCAATCACAACTTTATTCTTGACTTGAAAACTTTCCAATTACATTTCTGAGCACAAATTGCATTGCACTTAGAAAGTTAAGAGATTGTCCACGATCTTTGCATACATAGCGCGACATAAAGCTTGCTTTAAAGTTAAATCTTTTGCACACTTGTTAACTGCTTTAGCTGCTTACTGAATGGTGTTCTAAGCTTTTGTCTGCTCAATAGAACAACAGTGAGATACTGGAATAAGGATCTTAGATTGTTCTTGGAGTGATTCTTGATACTTCTTTGACTGAGTACCAAACATTTGTTTGTTAGATTAGAACATTGAAAGCTCTTTGTCCCATGTACTTTTTTCTTCTACAGAGAGTAGTGGGATGTAAGTCTGTAAATGGACTAGAATAGGATAATTATCAACACTCAAGTGTAGAAAATTAAATATTTTAATATATTTGTGCCCTTTGGCATTCAAATATCCTAACTCAAATGAAAACCCCAGAAACAAGACAATATAGTAATCATGAATGAGAACTATCGTAATCATAATTTATATTGCTCTTAAATTAAATAATTATCATTTATGTAACTGACTTATCGAGGTTGTCTTGTGCAGTTACATATTAATCACTCAAACCTCAACACACAATATATATATATATATTGTATATTGTATATATATAATATATATATATATTTATATATTGTATATATATATATATATATATATATATATATATATATATATATATATATATATATATATTTCTTGACTAAGATTTTCGTGACCGCTTATTAATGAAACAGACATATTTTTCGGTTCTGCCACGATTTATTGTTTACATACAACGTTTCGATGTGTTTTTACACACCTTCTTCAGGTAAATTGACATTTGAAAATAACAAAGTTTTGAAAGACAAAATATTTAACAATTAATAAGCAACAGGTATAAAATCACTGCTTCTTGGATTTGATGGAACTTGTCATGGATCTTGTAACTCGTACCTTCGGAGACTCTGGTTCTCGCTGCAGAGTGGCAACTTTGTCAACTGGTGGTTTTGACAGTGTTTCGACAATGGATGTTGCATTGGACACATTTGATTGGTCTAATCTTTGATTGGGGATAATACGAATCATGGAACCTAGAGACTTCCAAGTATCGGAGAGTTTTTGGCTCTCTAATTGTTTGTTGAGACAAAATGTTGGTCTTTTTTCTATTTCTATTGCCTCTCTGATGAGACGAGGCAAAAGTTTCTCCGATCTTGCTATAATCTTAGTTCCCTCGTAATCGATGTTATGTCCTGACTCCCTTACATGTTGTGCTAAGGCTGAGGTGTTTTTGTCCTGAAAAACGTCTAGCCGATGTTCTTGTATGCGTTGTGATACATTTCTGTTTGTCTGGCCGATATAGCACTTATCACATCCCTCACATGGTACTTCGTAAACACCCCAGCCCTCAAGGAATACTTTGTCTTTGACAAAGTTGCTTATTACCTGTTGCTTATTAATTGTTAAATATTTTGTCTTTCAAAACTTTGTTATTTTCAAATGTCAATTTACCTGAAGAAGGTGTGTAAAAACACATCGAAACGTTGTATGTAAACAATAAATCGTGGCAGAACCGAAAAATATGTCTGTTTCATATATATATATGACTAACATGGTTTTTTCTGATGACCTCAGAGACGGTGATGATAATTAATACCAACTGCAAATTGAAAAGATTTGCCTACTGTGGGGATCGAACCCACGTCCCTGAATTGCCGGTCCAGTGCTCTAACCACTAAGCTAAGCAGGCTATTCAATATGCAGTGGTTTTGTTCCATATAAACTGTATTTCTACAGTCCGAAACGCGTGATGAAGAGGTCAGAAGACCGTGGAATCCTTTCCACGTTTGACAACTGACATTCACCTTCTCGTATGGATTTTTCTCATATACGATGAGTACTTATAGGTGACTAACATGGTTTTTTCTGATGACCTCAGAGACGGTGATGATAATTAATACCAACTGCAAATTGAAAAGATTTGCCTACTGTGGGGATCGAACCCACGTCCCTGAATTGCCGGTCCAGTGCTCTAACCACTAAGCTAAGCAGGCTATTCAATCTGCAGTGGTTTTGTTCCATATAAACTGTATTTCTACAGTCCGAGACGCGTGATGAAGAGGTCAGAAGACCGTGGAATCCTTTCCACGTTTGACAACTGACATTCACCTTCTCGTATGGATTTTTCTCATATACGATGAGTATTTATAGGTGACTAACATGGTTTTTTCTGATGACCTCAGAGACGGTGATGATAATTAATACCAACTGCAAATTGAAAAGATATATATATATATATATATTTCTTGACTAAGATTTTCGTGACCGCTTATTAATGAAACAGACATATTTTTCGGTTCTGCCACGATTTATTGTTTACATACAACGTTTCGATGTGTTTTTACACACCTTCTTCAGGTAAATTGACATTTGAAAATAACAAAGTTTTGAAAGACAAAATATTTAACAATTAATAAGCAACAGGTATAAAATCACTGCTTCTTGGATTTGATGGAACTTGTCATGGATCTTGTAACTCGTACCTTCGGAGACTCTGGTTCTCGCTGCAGAGTGGCAACTTTGTCAACTGGTGGTTTTGACAGTGTTTCGACAATGGATGTTGCATTGGACACATTTGATTGGTCTAATCTTTGATTGGGGATAATACGAATCATGGAACCTAGAGACTTCCAAGTATCGGAGAGTTTTTGGCTCTCTAATTGTTTGTTGAGACAAAATGTTGGTCTTTTTTCTATTTCTATGGCCTCTCTGATGAGACGAGGCAAAAGTTTCTCCGATCTTGCTATAATCTTAGTTCCCTCGTAATCGATGTTATGTCCTGACTCCCTTACATGTTGTGCTAAGGCTGAGGTGTTTTTGTCCTGAAAAACGTCTAGCCGATGTTCTTGTATGCGTTGTGATACATTTCTGTTTGTCTGGCCGATATAGCACTTATCACATCCCTCACATGGTACTTCGTAAACACCCCAGCCCTCAAGGAATACTTTGTCTTTGACGTTTCCAAGTACATCTCCTAGTTTTCTATCGGTATCGAAAATTGTTCTTATATTTTCTTTTGCCAACATTTTGGAAATACGGTCAGTAATGCCACTGACGTATGGCAGGAAGGCTCTTGGATACCTGTTCTCTTCCGTTTCGACTTGAACTTGAGGTCCTTCTTTTTCAGCAGTAGTTCGTCTTTGCCAAGCTTTCTGAATTGTACTGTTCTTGAAACCATTCATGAGAAGACCGTCGCGGAGAATGTTGTACTCTTCCTTTTTGTTATCTGCATCGGCTATTCGAACTGATCGAGTAGCTAGGGAAAATGCCACAGAACGTATTTGCGTAGGATGATGATGGGAATTGGCATTTAGATATCTATGAGTGTGAGTTTCTTTTCTGTAAACCGTGTGACCTAAAGTATTATTCATTCGCTTCGACACTAGAACATCGAGGAAAGGAAGCTTTCCGTCAACCTCTTTTTCCATAGTGAAACAGATATCTGGATGAATACTATTCATGTGTTGTAGAAATGTCAGAAGTTCTTCCTGGCCATGTTGCCAAATGAAAAAACAGTCATCGACGTAACGTACCCAATATTTCGGTTTCAATATAGCTGACGCAATAGCATCTACCTCAAAATGCTGCATGAACAGATTCGCTACAACTGGTGAGAGAGGGGAACCCATCGGCGCGCCTGAAATCTGTTTGTAGAATTGGCCTTCATATGTGAAGTATGTGCTCGACATACAGTGGCGAGCAAGGTCCACAACGTATTTAGGCACTCTCTTACTTTGCTCTAAGCGGTCCAGGACATCATGTATTGGTACTCGAGTGAAAAGTTGCACCACGTCGAAACTAACTAAAATATCTTCGTCATTAGTTTTTATACTTTTGATTAAGTCAATGAAATGGAAGGAATTCTTCACGTATGACTCGGCTTCCTCAGTAAGTGGTTGTAGGATTCTGGCCAGGTGTTTGGCCAATGCTTGAGTAGGCGATCTCACTGCACTAACAATAGGTCGTAGAGGTACATCTGCTTTATGAATTTTAGGTAATCCATAAAGTTTGGGTGTTCTGGATGACTTTTCTCTCGGAATTAGATAGCTTTGTGTATTCTTATCAATTGGCGACTTTACTATAAGTTTTTTGGTTTTCTTCTCTAGATTGACCGTAGGGTTTCCTTTAGTTGTTATTTCGTAGGCAGGATCCTTTAAAAGTTCGGACATCTTCTCCCGATATTCTGACGAATCCATAACAATAGTAGCATTACCTTTATCCGCAGGTAAGATCACCAAGTCCTTGTTGTTTTTCAGTTCACGTAGTGCTCGCAGTTCTTCTCGGGAGATGTTGCTATTTGGAGGTTTCGCTTTACGTAGAATGGTTGCTGTCTCTTGTCTAATTGTCTCTGCCTTCTCAACGGGAAAAAACTTAATAACAGCTTCTACACCACAGATTATCTTTTCAACTGGTATTCGTTGAGGGGCGATAGCAAAATTGAAACCTTTAGCTAAAGCTTTCACAGTAGTGTCATTCAAATTGTGTTTAGACAAATTGTAAACAATTTTATTAGGATCAAGTTCTGGAACTGGTTTATTACACTCTTGAGACAAATGATCTTGTCTAGCTTGGAGTCGATTGAACTTCATGATCTGTTTATTCGTTTTGAAATAGGCATCATCTTCAGCTCTTTGATTCGTGATCTCATCCAACATTTGAAAAATAACGGGGTGAAGCCTGGCACTGAGATCCAAATGAAGCGAATACAATTCTTTAGCAACATGATCTAGCTGACGAAACTTGTTGGCTATTCTGTCTCTCAATAGTGATGTACTTGCCTTGTTTAGGATTCTTCTCGATGACGATGTTGTAGCGTGGCGACTTAAATCCACACACACAGGAATGATGTGTTTGTCTCTACATCTCATGAGGAAGTTTATATCGCATAAACAAGTATCTCGTTTTACCCTTAACTTTGCAAAAATCCGGGATTTCTGTTGGTAGTCCCCCCCGTAGAGGCGATATATTTCTTGACTAAGATTTTCGTGACCGCTTATTAATGAAACAGACATATTTTTCGGTTCTGCCACGATTTATTGTTTACATACAACGTTTCGATGTGTTTTTACACACCTTCTTCAGGTAAATTGACATTTGAAAATAACAAAGTTTTGAAAGACAAAATATTTAACAATTAATAAGCAACAGGTATAAAATCACTGCTTCTTGGATTTGATGGAACTTGTCATGGATCTTGTAACTCGTACCTTCGGAGACTCTGGTTCTCGCTGCAGAGTGGCAACTTTGTCAACTGGTGGTTTTGACAGTGTTTCGACAATGGATGTTGCATTGGACACATTTGATTGGTCTAATCTTTGATTGGGGATAATACGAATCATGGAACCTAGAGACTTCCAAGTATCGGAGAGTTTTTGGCTCTCTAATTGTTTGTTGAGACAAAATGTTGGTCTTTTTTCTATTTCTATGGCCTCTCTGATGAGACGAGGCAAAAGTTTCTCCGATCTTGCTATAATCTTAGTTCCCTCGTAATCGATGTTATGTCCTGACTCCCTTACATGTTGTGCTAAGGCTGAGGTGTTTTTGTCCTGAAAAACGTCTAGCCGATGTTCTTGTATGCGTTGTGATACATTTCTGTTTGTCTGGCCGATATAGCACTTATCACATCCCTCACATGGTACTTCGTAAACACCCCAGCCCTCAAGGAATACTTTGTCTTTGACGTTTAGAGAAAAGTCATCCAGAACACCCAAACTTTATGGATTACCTAAAATTCATAAAGCAGATGTACCTCTACGACCTATTGTTAGTGCAGTGAGATCGCCTACTCAAGCATTGGCCAAACACCTGGCCAGAATCCTACAACCACTTACTGAGGAAGCCGAGTCATACGTGAAGAATTCCTTCCATTTCATTGACTTAATCAAAAGTATAAAAACTAATGACGAAGATATTTTAGTTAGTTTCGACGTGGTGCAACTTTTCACTCGAGTACCAATACATGATGTCCTGGACCGCTTAGAGCAAAGTAAGAGAGTGCCTAAATACGTTGTGGACCTTGCTCGCCACTGTATGTCGAGCACATACTTCACATATGAAGGCCAATTCTACAAACAGATTTCAGGCGCGCCGATGGGTTCCCCTCTCTCACCAGTTGTAGCGAATCTGTTCATGCAGCATTTTGAGGTAGATGCTATTGCGTCAGCTATATTGAAACCGAAATATTGGGTACGTTACGTCGATGACTGTTTTTTCATTTGGCAACATGGCCAGGAAGAACTTCTGACATTTCTACAACACATGAATAGTATTCATCCAGATATCTGTTTCACTATGGAAAAAGAGGTTGACGGAAAGCTTCCTTTCCTCGATGTTCTAGTGTCGAAGCGAATGAATAATACTTTAGGTCACACGGTTTACAGAAAAGAAACTCACACTCATAGATATCTAAATGCCAATTCCCATCATCATCCTACGCAAATACGTTCTGTGGCATTTTCCCTAGCTACTCGATCAGTTCGAATAGCCGATGCAGATAACAAAAAGGAAGAGTACAACATTCTCCGCGACGGTCTTCTCATGAATGGTTTCAAGAACAGTACAATTCAGAAAGCTTGGCAAAGACGAACTACTGCTGAAAAAGAAGGACCTCAAGTTCAAGTCGAAACGGAAGAGAACAGGTATCCAAGAGCCTTCCTGCCATACGTCAGTGGCATTACTGACCGTATTTCCAAAATGTTGGCAAAAGAAAATATAAGAACAATTTTCGATACCGATAGAAAACTAGGAGATGTACTTGGAAACGTCAAAGACAAAGTATTCCTTGAGGGCTGGGGTGTTTACGAAGTACCATGTGAGGGATGTGATAAGTGCTATATCGGCCAGACAAACAGAAATGTATCACAACGCATACAAGAACATCGGCTAGACGTTTTTCAGGACAAAAACACCTCAGCCTTAGCACAACATGTAAGGGAGTCAGGACATAACATCGATTACGAGGGAACTAAGATTATAGCAAGATCGGAGAAACTTTTGCCTCGTCTCATCAGAGAGGCCATAGAAATAGAAAAAAGACCAACATTTTGTCTCAACAAACAATTAGAGAGCCAAAAACTCTCCGATACTTGGAAGTCTCTAGGTTCCATGATTCGTATTATCCCCAATCAAAGATTAGACCAATCAAATGTGTCCAATGCAACATCCATTGTCGAAACACTGTCAAAACCACCAGTTGACAAAGTTGCCACTCTGCAGCGAGAACCAGAGTCTCCGAAGGTACGAGTTACAAGATCCATGACAAGTTCCATCAAATCCAAGAAGCAGTGATTTTATACCTGTTGCTTATTAATTGTTAAATATTTTGTCTTTCAAAACTTTGTTATTTTCAAATGTCAATTTACCTGAAGAAGGTGTGTAAAAACACATCGAAACGTTGTATGTAAACAATAAATCGTGGCAGAACCGAAAAATATGTCTGTTTCATATATATATATATATATATATATAAAATAATAGTGGGAAACAGTTAATAACTCTTTTAAATATCTTTACTTCAATCACACAATCCCAAAACTCTTACAACAATCAAACTTCTTGCAACAATTAAACTTCTACTAATAATACAAATGTTTTTTCTTTCCTAAACCCTCTTGATTTCTGTTGTTATGCTAGGCCTAGGCCATAACAGACTACATAATTACCTCAGATCGCTACAACCGGTTTTTATGTTTATCTTAACTCTGAAGTGTCAGGAGCAATACTTGAAGTTTAGTTCAGTATATTTTTCCATTTTTCATAGTACATTTTACATTTAACAATGTAAAAACTAGCAGTGACCCGACGCTTTATTAGGGTATTTGGAAGGCCTTAATACTGCAATCAGCACCTGCATGCTGACTTGCATAAAATAATAACAAAGAAGAGAAGAGACAGGCAGGCAGACAGGCAGGCAACCAATCAGGTGCATTTTACCCCAATAGAAAATAATTACTCTAAAGCCCCATTTACACGGTGCAATTTCTTGAACAACTTCTGTGTCACATTCCCATTTTTCATACAATTTTGTATTTACACGACGCAACTTTCTGTCACAGAACTTAAAACATGTTCTAATTTCCATTCAAGAAGTGTGACACAGAAGTGTGGTACCGAAGTTGTACAAGAAGTTGCACCGTGTAAATGGGGCTTAAGAATCGAATTAAACAACATTGTACACTTAACATCTAGAAACTCTTTTAATGCAAGTAAATCCACGAATAAAGAATCCATGTTGTATGCGTTACTTTTCTCGCGCAGTGTTGCCAAATGACCCACCCTCTAGCTCTATTTTAAACGCACTGGACACCACTGGGGGTAAGAGTAGAAGCCAATGACCCATCTAATTCAACACGTGGAAGCTGCCAATTATAATCCTGGTCGCAGATTATAAAGTGAAGAGAGACACTAACAATCAAACGTGATTGGCTAACGCGTATGTCAATGATGCAATCACTGCGGGGATGATAAAGCTTGTGCTTTACAAGTCACAGGGCAGTGTTGTTAGAGGGGAGGATGATAATGGTGATAATGGATAACTATCTATACGAGAGTTATTGTG